>CAEGAE010030193.1:0-66366 GCA_903067095.1 Girardinus metallicus | reverse complement strand
GGACCGGAGGAGAAACATTTTTCTTAGAGTACTTGAAATACAGCCAATAAAACAGGAAGTACCCCAGCCCTATCAGATGCAGCTTCCGGTTGTCGTGAAAAAGGTCTAGTGCAGCGATATAGTTATAGTTTTCTTCTCCTGTCACAGCAATCACTTATTAATAATCGCAAAATAAACATCAAGCCTAAAAGCATACTACTGCAACAGACTGAATGTTCTGCTCTTTGTGTGGGAAATATTTCAGTGTTTTTTTTGTGGCGTTGTTGTCAGTTGCTATGGCAACGAGTCAGCGTGTAGCTGCGCTGATGCAGAGAGTGAAAAATAAATAGTTTTGAGTTGTACTTTAACAGTCTTTTCCTTTGCTGTGGAGCACAGCACGAAATTAATAATATCTACATGTCCAAGTTTGATTGAGTTAACGGAATTATTCTACAGCGGCAGCGCGGCTATGCTTGACATGTAAAAGAATAGTGTTTTTGCCCTCCAGCGTTGTCAGCATGCGCGAAATTGTCTTAATGTAAACAATACCATGCAGGGGGTCTATATTTCTAAATCTGATTATGATTAAGTCAGTGCCTCACCAGCTATGAACATCACCGCACGTCACTGGTTTATATAGACGTAAAGTGCAACATAATGCTACCACAAACAAACCCGGAATGATGAGTGAAACAAAGTCGTAATGCTTTGGTGTTTAAATTAAAGCATTATGACCAATTATAGAAAGATTAAATTAGTCAGAGATAAGAATAAAGGACAAGTGGTAAACTCAAACTGAACCACTTTGTCACAGGGCCAAAGTAAAGTACTCTCTTTTATTTCTTTACTGGTGGTTTTTGTTCTCATATCTTGCGTGGCAACGTGAGTTTTCAGCTTTGGTTTCACATGCCTTTTTACAACTACTCATTTACAAAAATGCATTTTAAATGCTACCTTGTAAGAGAGAATGGAGAGAAACTACTTGTTTGTTTATATTTATGAGAAAAAAAAAAGTTCCTAAAGGTTTAGGAGAACCCTTCAAACTGCTGGTCATTTTCAGATTCTACCTAGTTTAGCCAAGGCTTTATTAATTCCCTTATCACAGAACATGCCCTGTAACACCAAGGAGAACAGAATTACTCAGTTCATGTTTTTCTATTGGCTTTTTTATTTGTTTGCCGTTCCATTGATTGTTAGTTAAATCATATTTGTCTGTGATTGTGAATAAAGTTGAGAAATATACAAAAATCACGTAATTTTTCTTCAAATGTGTAATAGACATCCTACAGCTTAAAAAGTAGAATTCATTCTATATTCATTCTAAAATGGAATATCTTGGTAATTTCAAAACATCTGGCAGACGATGGTGATATTAACAGGTAGTGTTGTATGTTTTATACTCAGGTTAATATTATTTCACAAAAAATCAGTTTGTGCTTGGAGAAGGTAATTTTTTTTTCTTTTTGACGCCTACTGTATGCTCTATATGCTGCATACTTGTGGGCAGACACGATGTTGGTCGCAGCTTTGGCAACATTAGTACAGTAGCTATTAAACTGTAGGTGGCTTTATGACAAATTTTATGTTAACTTGCTTTTGGATGTTTGTGGATATACTGTATTTGTCTGTTTGGCTGTTTCTTCTTTTGTTGTCTTTTGTTTTTGGTTGGACCTTGAATCTGAAATAAAGTTTCCATCAATGTTTAGAAATTGACTTATTATTGCTACACTTGACTCTAAAGTTTAACAAACATATTTAGGTTAACATGTCCTAAACATGTAATCCTAACTGCTTGCTTTTCACACACTGGCCCCTTGTTCCTACATTCTCTCAAGTAGGGAAAACAACTCTCCAACTTTTTGCAAAAGTGTGTCTTAATGCATTTTTGTTTTTTACTTTAAAAATTTGTTTCAACCCATTTAGGCAACTACTTTGTTCATAAAAATTCATTGGTTTGTTAATGATGGTGCCCATTATCTTATAAACTGAGCAGGACTGTTGACCTTCTATTTATGCGTTTGCTAGAAAGCTACATAAGCAGCCACCAGGACTCCTCAGTCAGCCAGCAGTCTCCACTCCAGCAGTACTTTCACCCCCTTGAAGACTGGAAACAGCTTTTCTGGGACTAGAGCAGATTTGTGTGGATTAGGTCTCGGTCCTACAGCCGAGGGCTTGGAGAGATTCTCTGCAGAATAGGCCAGGAAGCTGTTTGGAATTGAATGTTCCTCCCCTCTCATCATTACCCTGAACCCTTCACAAAAGACCCAAATCTCTCAGTGGCTTTGAACCTATGCTTCAAAATGAAAGACTTGTCCAGTGGAGGGTCTTTTCTTATTCTTCTTTTCCTGAAAGGAGTGGAGAGAAAAGAAGAAATACAGAATAAAAAAAAGAAGCTTTTGAGCCTCATTTTACCTCCTGTTATACCGCCTCAGTTTTCTTCCGGCCTTGAGCCACTTGTTGAAGGAAAAGGCAAATTTCTGGAAAAATTCCTAAAGGTTATTTCCCCAATCAGCTAGTGCACTCATCCCCTACTTTTTGGCAGCGATGGAGAGAGCAAAAGGGCGAGGAGGGACAAAAACCCTGGGGGACACAAGGCTGAAGTAGAGGACACAAAAAGAGGGGACCCTGGAGACAGCTGTTGGAGAGGTTAGTTAGAGATTTCCAGCCATTAGCTTCAGTCTGGGCCAACTTGTCCACTTCAAGAAGACAAGAGCCGGGCCAGGCTGGAGCTCCTATATGAAAAGGTACGGGACCCAGCTTGATCTTGTAGGGAAATTGTTTACAAGTGGGAGCCTCATTTCTACAATTGTTGGGAGGGCAAGAAAGAGAGACAACACAAGAGGTGGTAAGAAAGGACAGAGGGATGAGGAAAATAGCTGACTGACTGAGACAAATCTGTCAAAGCTCCGGAGCAAAAGTGAAAGAGCTTAAAGCAAGGGCGTTTGACAAACGACCTATGAGAGATTAGACAAGTGCTGTTGGTTGGGGTGGAGGAGGGATTCAGGTGGGGGTAGTGACACAATAAGTGGAGGACCTCTGTGGGTGGAGGGCAGGGGGCTGGGGGGAGTCTTTCTTTCTCTTTTCAAAGGCAGGATAAACAAGGAAATGAGTCTGTAATCATTTCCAGAAATTGCCTTCCTCTCCCTGGGCTGTGTGCCCGCCCCCATTCATTAGCAGGCTACGGCCAGATTAAAGATGGTCATTGTCCCAACGAAAGACAGAGTAGGAGTCTTCAGTCCACTACTGTCCATGTCAATGATACATCAAGGGGAGAGTGGGTGTTTTTAAGACCATGAATACTCTTCGAGGCAAGTCAAACCTTTAACAAAGGAAGACTTAGATTTTGTGCCGTCATTACAGTGACAAGATATAGTTAAACTCCACTTTTTCAGAAACATTGTGTTTTTAAAATTCTTTGGCTAAAGTACAGGTTTACTCAAATAAATTTTTGATTTAATTTATAAGTTTACTGGCATTTAAATGTAATGTATGACATTGTTTGATATTGTCTGTGAATATTCTCTTTGAGAGAAAAACTACAGCTCTTTTTAGACCATCTTCTAAATTAATATTTATCCACAGGTCTTTCCTCCGTCTTTCTTTTTAGGGAGGAAAAACAATATTCTGTAACTGCTGTGGCTATTTACTGCATTTAATGAAATAAATAAATGAAAAATCATTTTCTCATTTTTGGCTGCTCATTATGTTACATTTTTGAACAGTAAAACAAGTACAATGCATGAGAAAGTAATCACATCCAACTAACATTTTCCCATTTTGTCAAATATTTTATTTTTGTAGGATTTTATCTGATTAGCAAAGTAGTTCATCATTGTAAAACCAAAAGAGAGAGATACATGGCATTCATTTTCATTTCTACATTTAAGAAAAACATTTTTGCAAAATAGCTTAAAATCTGTCAAGCTCGGTCGGACTGAATGTTCAATACATGCGAACAGCAATTTTCAACTCATGCCTCCGATTCCTAAGAGAGTTTATTTCTGAACTTTTGAGTGGGTCATTCTAGCACAGTAGTATGTTTGGGTCGAAAACACTGCATTGTAACTCTAATGTGTAGGTCCTGGTTGAAGATGAACTTCTGTTTCAATCTTATGTCTAGCAGTTTTCTTCCTGCGTTGCCATATACTTGCCTTCCCACATTGTTGCCATTTACTCTGTCCAACTTCCTTCTCCCTAAGGAAGTAAAGCATCACCATAGTATACTGCTGCCAACATCAGATATTCCTGGCAGGGATGATATGATCGGGGTTCTTTTCAATGTTAGTTTTTTTGTTCTGTATGCCATTTTGCATGGAGATTGAAAAGATGAAAATTGCTCTAATGTGATCAGGGCACTTTCTTTCTGATGGTTGTATAGCTTATCAGTTCAATTTGGTGACAATGTTTTGGAAAAATTAAAAGGGCTGTGAATATTTTTGCAAGGCATTTTTTGAACTTGCTTCCATTTTTACTTAGCATATGTATTATATTTTGTCTCCTGTAAACATACCTGCGAAGAGCCTGCAAAGGTGTTGAGGATAGAGAGACCCACATATGGCATTCAGAGGGTAAAGAAAGCACAGGGGGTTGACAAATAAAACCTTGATGAGAAACAACACCATAAAAGCAAAGCTAAGAAAAGCTCAAACAAAACAAAGGTAAAGAGTGTCTTTCAGATTAGTAAAAACAGGGCTGAGCTAGGTTAAGGCTTCTTCTCTCTGCAAGAGAGGAAGTATTTCGTTTTTTATTGGTTTCATATGACACGACAGAAACTTTTAAAGATGTTGTAGACGCGCTGGTAAAAAGGCAGTCTGCCCACCCCTGTATAAACTGCCCCTGTGATCTCTGCCATATTTATAGGCACTGTCTTGTGTCACATGGTTTCCATTTCTTCCCTTGTTGGGACCCCCTGTGGCTGCTTTTACAAGCACAGGTATGAAGAGGTCAAAAACACCCTTGTCAGGGGCTTTGTCATATTAGACTTTGTCTTTCTATTATACCTTAAAAAATCTCCTTCTATAGCTTAGTCTTAAATGGTTTTCTTCAGAAAGTAAGTTCAGTTTTCTTTCCCTGCCTGTTACTTCCTTATTGATATTAAAAGAAAAAACTATGGCTTCAGAAAGAAGCACATCTTTGCTCTGTATTTCAGTGTTCTGTTACTGCAATATTCATGCTCTGTTTCATAACTCAAGGGAACCTTTCTGCAGTCTTCTTGTTTTTCCTGTGTGTTGTGAGGCCATCGTCAAAATCTTTTGTGGAATATTTAAACTGTTCTGCATCAGTGCATATCTGAGCCATTTTAACCCTGCCACTCATTAGCTAACTCGAGACTTTAACCTGACCTATTATTCCTGTTTAGGATTTTCTGACCCTGCCAGTTGTGATCAGCGGATGTGAGGATTTATGATAAAAGTAAACATTTAAGTTTTAACACCTTTCCACTGAAGGAAACTGGATTGTTGAAGTGGTTGGTGTGCAATTTTTTTGTCTAAGCTTCTAAAAAACAAAAGTCAAGTATTCATCAACTGGAAAGATATTTGTGTATCTGTATTTGCATTTGGATAGGAGAAAACGTGTTCATTTTTATATGATTCATGCTACAAGTAAAACTGTTAATTACCTGTCGTATTCCTTTTTGACACCTACAGATTCTTTCAATCTTTGACTTGATGAACTGAGATGGGTGAAGCATGGCAGGGAAGGGTGACCCTGAACTTGTAAAAAATCAACAGAAAAAGAACACAAAAAAAAAGAAAATAACACCAACATTATAACAAAGTATATATAAACCACATACACTCACGTGTTTAGATTCTGGTGTTTTCAGATAATATGTTGGGCTGCGGTTCAGGGGTGTTGTAAACAAATGTTTTAGTAATCGAGTAATATATTGATTATTCTTACGATTAATCGGATAAAAAAAAAAGATAAAGTAAAACATTGGTAAATCTAACATAACAGCAGTATTACTATCACATATCAACATCAGTCCAATTTTTCACAGTTGAGCTTCCCTAACAATAACTTTTCTGTAGTTTAGAAAATTAACCTGTAACAATAATAGCTCACTTTGTTAACTTGAAGAAAATTTATACAAAAATCTGAAATTATATTCAATTTAATAATAAAGAGGCACAAATACTAAAAAATGTCTATACTCCAGCTTTTCGTTTACGCATTCATCTTCAGTCAATTTAATAGATGAACTCTCACCTTGCCCAATCATTTATAGCTTTTGTGTTTATGTTAGCAACGGGATGTGACACCTTTGTTCGTCACACACAGAAACATCTACTAGCTACGTGCCGCCACGATGAGCTCCGCCACCCATTTGTTGAGACCGAGATGATATGAAATAAATTTTCCGGTTCGTCCATGAAGCTACACTTACGTTAATTATCTAATGCGCAGCCGCCTGCAGTGAACAGTCTATCCGCTCACCTGTTCTTCCCCGCTGTTCGCTCTGAACCGCCACTAGGCAGCAGCTCCGGGAAGAGAAAAGACTATTGTACTCAAGGCAAAGCGCCAGTCATTTTAAGGATGCTTATTGGTCCCCCGAAAAACCACAAAGACCCAGACATTATCATCAATCAATAAAATCCTCCCAGGCCGAACTTGAAAACTGGACGTTATGCTGCTAACACTTAGCTTTCGTTAACAACTCAGGCGGAAGTGAGGGATCCACGCAACGCAAGTAATAACCCGGAACACGGTTCTTAAGGAAGCTTCGAGGCAGATAAATTTTCCTCGAGGAATTTTAATAATCGAGTTTCTCGAATCATTTGAGGAATCGTTTCAGCCCTACTGTAGTTGCTACATCTTGCATTACCTTGTACCATGTACTTTTCTATGATGATGTAGTTATTGTGCATGTTGTTTGTTGCTATTGTCGCCGTTTTCTATTGTTTTCCACTCTTTCTGCAGGTGTAGAAGCACACTTCTACACCTGCAATGACCTCTTTCTTTCCCTTTTTCTCCACCTTTCTCTCTTTCATTACCTTTAAAATAAACAGAGCAATTTCTAATGAAGCTTCATCAACTGGAGGATGAAACTTCATCCTCCACTAGATGATGGAGGATGAAGTCCATCATCAAGTGGAGGATTGATGATGGACTCCACTTGAGTCCATCATCAAGTGGATAATGGACTCAAGACCATCATCCACTTGATGATGGACTCCAGTATTATCTACGTAATACTGGAGTATTATGTAGATACTGGAGTATCTACTCCAGTTATTGACGTAGATCCTATTGGAGTGTCACCTGGAGGCCCAAGGTTCCAATCCAGGATAGGACATGTAAAAACAATAAATCAATAAATAAATTACCAAATGGTTTCTAACAAACCTCAAGCAAAATCATAAAAAAGGACATTATTTGTGAAAGGTTTTCTTGAATAGATATTTTCTAGAAGAATCTGGTATGTTATAGCACATCCTGTAGTATCAAAAAACAGAAAGTCATTTACATAATAAGATTGTGTGTAAAGGGATTTAAAATATCAGAAAACCCAAATTCATGGTTTAAGTACTGAGTATTTTGTTATCCTGATAGTTTGAAGAATAACCCAGTTAGTTCTACAGTTACTACACCTTTCTTTTTCATTTTTTATACTTATGAAGAAATATAACAAATGTTTCAGACATTAGATCATTTTAAATGAATCTTTTCAAACATTCGCTGATATCAATATAATGTATATATATTTTGTGTACCAGTCTTTGAGGCAGTTTACATCAATTGTTCATCAGTAGAACTACATGAATATGATCCATGTATGCTCTTCTGAAGCAAGGTGATGAGCCTAAGCCTCCCTCTGTCTTTCTCTCCTCCTACCGTCTGTAGGATGCTCCTTCTCCCCTTCTTGGCCATGTGATGTGGTGTGTTGGGTTTAGTGGGCACTAAAAACACATTGTTAAACACAGTGTTAAAAGTTCCTAAAAGCATTTTTTCCTTTTAGGGGATTGGCACTTTAATCTACTCTCAGGTTTCACATGCTGTACAGGCACACCTGCAGGGAGAGGAATGAAATAAGCTGGATCCAACACACCAAAATGGCACCTACATTTTCTGGTCTCTTTGTAAAGATGAAGGAGAGGTCTAATCAGATTTATTGTTTTAATCTTAGATTGGGTGTCTTTTGACAGAAAGATGACGGATTCTCTAGGTAAAAATATTTGGATTCAGAAAAGAAAAATCATTTGTGGTTCACCTCTTATTGTTTCAGCATCATTTAGTTAATTCTTTTTTAGCATAAAATAAAAATAAAAAAATCGTTGCTTTGATAATCATCTGCTTCTGTTATGGTTGAGCTGCTAGAGCACCACTGCTGACACTTCTAGCTCAGACCTTTTGAGGGAGGAACGTTATCGTCAAATCCAAACTTGACGACGCCCTAAGACAGGGGGCTCCTTCCCTCTTTACTATCTCATAAAATGATTTTATTTGCACTTTTCCCACTTTAACGGTCCTCTGTGCATGGAGGCAGACATTTGATCATGGAGGAGGGATTACATGATGCCCTATCTTGCCATCTGCAAGGGTTAGGGCATAGCTCCCATATGTTGCGGATGTATGCCATTCAAATGTATGCCAGTGTGTTTCTAAAGTGTTTCCAAAAGTAAGAGGTTGTGAGTTAGATTTCTGTTAGTTTTGCGTCTCTGAAGGGTTAAAGTTCAGGTTCAGAATGGAGAGAGGTGAGCCGTTAGCACTTCTCTTTATCTAGTCTGAAACCTGTGCAGTGTCAGCTGGGCTTGAAGTCATTCCAGCTATGGTTTTACAAGACATTGAAAATTAACGTGAAACATATCAGCAACCCCATTCTCACTCCAGAGATTAGAAAGTAAAGTCAAAAGTTAACATTATTTAGTAACTTAATGGCATGTTTTTAGATTCTGCGTTTTTGTGTTTTTAGGTTAGGGCAAGGGTGCCCAAAGTCGGTCCTCAAGCATAAACACTGCATGTTCTAGTTCTCTCCCTGGTTTAACGCCCCTGGACCAAATGATGGCTCATTAGAAGGACTGACAAGAAGATTGACATGCTGAAAAGGTTGTTACTATCACCTGGGAGAGAATGAAAACATGCAGGATGCCGGCCCTCGAGGACCGACTTTGGGCACCCCTGGGTTAGGGGTTAGTAACAATAGAGACTGAATCTAAAACAACACTTAAAGGTCAATTTAGGATATGTAATGTCAGACATAGCGTAGGCAAATATTTCCTATTAAAGCAAAATTGTCCTATGCCAAAAATTTCTAGGATACAATTTTAGATTTAGGAGTAAAATGATTTAGATTAAATCGAAAATGAGACAGCTATAGTATTAATTTAGAAAATAAAATATCAGTTTTTAACTTACATTTTAGTAATATGGTTTGACAGAAATTACTTACAGCCTTTGCAACAATTTATGAAGATCTTTTGTGTTATAACAGCAAGCAAGCTCCTCTTATAATGTTCCCAATAATATTTTCATGATTTATCGTTGATGGTGAGCTTCCAATATTTGAAGTTGGAAGGCCTCCTTGACCTCCCCCGAATTTTTAGCTTCATTTTTATTCATATTTGTTATTAAAGGAAACTTCTAAGGGTCAACTTGGCTGCTAGTCAACTTGCTTGTTAATGATTACTCTGTGGCGTTTGACAAAATAAAATTTTTATTGCTTGTTTTATAAGTGGTTGCTATATTCTGTTTTAATCATGTAAAGCACCTTGAACTGTCCTGCTGTTGAAATGTGCTATGTAAATAAACTTGATTAGACTGCTTTGATCAACGATAAATATTTTTTCTCTTCTAAGGATATTATATTGTTCTTCAGATATAAGACATCCAACAGCACCTTGCAGGAGAGCAGCACCTGTTCCATCTCTTCATGACCAAGCAAGCAGGAGAAATTGCCTTAGAAATCAGATGAATTTCTCAGACAGCGACCTCGCAACACTAACCAGAATCTCCATGGTAACCATCCGCTGTGTTAACCAGTGGGTGAGCTTAGATTTCACCACTTCCACTACTACTTAAGGTTTTAATTTGGATATATGCACTACAACATCTGGACATAGGTTTTTCAGCACATCATCACCTTTTTTTTCTCCCAAGGAGGCTGTTTGTTTATAAATGCCTACTTTTGAATGAGGAGTTCCATTCTGTCTGGATAGCCAGTCTTTTTTCTGTGTTATTATTTTGCAGCCAGCACATTTAGAACATGATACAACTGAACTTGTAAGGCCAAATGTTGGAAGGCTTCAGTTGAATGCTTGAAAAACTAGAGGCCTTAAAAATCCCCAAAAGAGGAACAAAGTCCATGTAAAATCCATGTCAATTTTACCCTTCATCAAACAAATCTCCAGACAATCTTGACTGGATTATGGGTCAATCAATCCTGCAGTCTAGTGGTTACATCTGTCTGATGAATCTCATAACTGCAAAACCTTCATGATTGGATTTGGGCATTTCAAGCTATGGGTTTTTTTTTTTACCAGTCAGTCTGTAACAGATGTAGATATATCAAAGCGAACAGTGAATAATCACAAAAAAATTTGATTTAAAGTATCTTGGATTAATACAAAGAAGTTTGAAAATTTTGTATTGCTACAACACTGACTCTGAAGAAGGGAATGGTTTTTGATAGAGCGATATCTCTGTTATAGTATAATCCAGCATATCTTAACCTATGGATGTAAAATAATTCAGCCCAAAATAGTAATCAATTTGTATGAAATCTTTAAATGTGTCTTAAACTTATTTATCTTTTGTATTAATAAAATGTTAAGACAATATCTTCATTCTTAACAGAGTACAGAGGGATTGGAGATTTAGCATGTGTGGATCTCAATGATCACTGTGGATGGGATTAGATTAGACTAGATCAGATTAGAGATTGTATGGAAATAAACAATCAGTATTATTCAGAAACCAATCCCTGTACAAAAATCTAAGACTTGTGATGTGCATTACAAGAGATTTGTCTCTGATCCGACACAGAATGAAACCTGTGCTGGTAATTCTTCTGTCTGTATCATCACTGGTACTTTGCGTGAGGAAAATATAGGCATGGTCAGGTCAAGATAACAAAATTTAAGATGTATAGCTTTTGTAAGGTATGTTGGTGCTTATTAAAATATATGAATATGTAAAATCCTAATAAAATACAGTGAAGTTTGTGGTTTAATGTGAAAGAGAATGAATCCTTCTATAAGGCACTGTAAAAGGCCTCTACAAAGTAAAGTGTCATGCATCTATACATTTTAAAATTCAGTACTAAAATGTAACTTTACAAATATGTTTTTTTCAGCAATTTTTAGATATTTTACTTTAGGTTTAGCTCCCTTTAATATATTGTTCATGGCATGCTTCTCTTTCTTTCCTGCTAGTTCATGTGGTTTTATTTAGAATTACCTTCTGATTCCCTTGCAAACTTTAAATTTCCTGCAGCTGCTTTAAACACTTTAAGTTCCAGATTTGAACTCAAACCTTGTTCTTGGCTCCACAGCATTTTTTAGGTTACTTGGTAATGCTTTTGCCAAAGTTCAGGTTGCCTAAATGTGTTATAATTAATTTTACTTTTAATTGTATTTGCAAACATAGCTCCTGAGACAGCATTGAGGTCCAATTTAAAAGACTTTAAACAATAATTGTAGTAGTAAATGTATATTTTTGTGAAAAGGGCTAAAAAATAAAGCTTAAAGGATAAAATGGTTAACATGCTAACTGATGCAAAGTGATTAATATAAACAAAGGGATTGGGTTTGCAGTTTTCCAGACCCCATCCACATGGAGATGAAGAAGGTAAATTTTCATAAAGTATTAAGAAAAACCGTGTGTCCACACGTGTAGGGATGTAGCACTAAAGAAACCATAGTAGTGAGCCTAACGTAGTTGTAAGACTAACGTAGAATGACATGAAAAACACAGAACAACGTTGTGTCTTTTTTTTTTAAACAGAGAGTGAGGAGGAGAGACCCATTTTCAAAAAGAGGGTCTCCCAAAAACCATTTGTTGTCTTTCCCAACCAGAAACACAATGGATTGGTCAGCACACATTTTAAAATTGCTGTCTCAAGCATAAACACAAAATGTTCGCACACACTCCTTTGAATCAATTTTCTTCTCCGCTATCAATCCATATCTAGATCGTTGGAATACTGATGTGAGTAAACTGGCCTCAATTCCTAACAGCAACACAATACTTTATATATTTTACTGATGTCAAAGTGTCAGAATGAAGTGCTGCCTGCTGGCTCTTGGCAAAACTTCCCACTCCTTTCTGACCTACTGTAGCTCAAGTTTCATTTGCCTGTCAATAAACAAATGTGTGAGGATGAAAACTTTTCAGAGCTGTCATGATACACTATTTTGAGCAGCTCAGTGATCATGAGTTTAGCTCAGTATAAAATTACACTGATTTGTTGCACAATTGAAATTATTTGTTTCCACCTCAGAAAACTTTTGTTAATCCCTTTTAATGACAGCATTGTAGCTGTCGGTTTATGGGAAAAAGGAGGAGCACAGCTCTTGTTCAGCATGCAACAGTAACGGGGAAAGACTCAGGTAACCGGCAAGTGTAATTACGAGTATGCTGATCCCTGTAAAAACCCTTCCTGGCCACTTTCCCCTCTATATCGAAGGCTTTGGCACGAGTGGTGGAGAGGGTCACTGTTTAATAATGAACAGGTCGAGCCAGCTGTAACGGATACATCCACCTGCTTTATTCATCAGTCAATTACCTAATTAGAACTCTCCCTCCGGGGAAAGCCAATACCTCATCCTAGAGCAGGAGGACAACCCCTTCCATGTGAACGGAGGCACAAGTCAAACGGATACCTGTACGTGTGTGTGTGGGGCTGTGTGTGTTGTCGTAGCGCAATCGTATGTGAAGAACAAAAGAAAAGGGGGCCAGTATTTCTTTGCACAGATCAGGTACCCAAGCACTCACATGGGAAATTGTAGTCAATGAGATTGCGATCCTATAACAGTCCTTCCTCTGCCCATCTCCATGCACATGTTGCCCTCAGTCCCTCGCCATTCATCCTTTTATGAGAAAACGATATGATGGGATTTTCCTTTTCCCACTCAGAGGGCACAGATTAAATGGTGTTTAAATGGTCAATTGTTCTTTTAAGTTATTTTTCATTTGCCGAAGGTGGATCAGGTATCAACTTTAAAAAAACTCCCATTGTTATGGAAATCTGTTTTTCAAAGGAATTTTTATACATGAGATAAAGTGGACCTGAAAACTGTGCCTACCCCTGTTTAAAAAAAAAAAAAAAGAGATAAGGTAGGCTGTAACAAGTGCAGCTTGTTACAGCTATTGCACTCATGGCCCTTCCCTGCTTCACATCCCAGATGATTTATATTTGACTTATTGTGCGATTTAAAACAAGCAAAAACTATTGCGCTATAACATGTGAAACAAAAGCTAAAAAACTGAGAAGTTTTACTACAAAGTAGCAGATGGCAAACAAGAGTTCTGGAAGAATTAAACTGGGAGCAGATTAAAATATGTCGGATTTACTTTTGGCTCAGACCTCTAAATACAATTAGTCAGTCAGGTTGGATCAGGTTTGGACACAAGGTCTATAGGTTTGGGCTAAGTTGGAACTTTTAGGTTCATACTAAGCAAATCATCACCATTCAATGATAACATGGTAATTTACAAGTTTGGCACAAGATATTGGACTGAAAATCCAATGCGCAGATGTCCTGGTGATCTTAAAATCCAATCCAGATAGATAATATAGAACTTCCTCTGTCATGTTGCAGTTTTGCAGAAACCTTTATTGTCATTGTGCCAGCGATATGAGATAAGTTGAACAAATGCAATGCCAGAAGTTGTAAATGTTTCTCTTAGGTTTACTCTTTGGTGATTTCTTTAGCTTTGGTCTTTCTGCTTTTGAATCTTTTCTGAATGTTGTAGATGAGTTTGATTTACACTAAAATATTTTAAGCAAATTAAACTGCTTTGGTTCACACATAACTTATTAATGACTTGAAAGAAAACACAAGAAGCAAATATAAAAAAAAACAGACACTAAGCCTGATCCTTAAAAGTGAATGCTTTATAATGTTTAGGGTCAAAGAATAATAACATGGTCATAAAATCTGATTTCATGGACAGTTGGGGTTTGCAGTTTTAAGGCAATCATGGCCACGCTATCAGTGATTAAATTATATATTTTATTCTCTGGAGGATTGGAGAAGTGGGGGACCTGGTGATGTTTGGGGTTAGCAGAGTGATAAACCTCTCACTTCTCTAAGAGGGAGCAGACTAGAGTTGAATGTTAAGGATCGCTAATGTTACTCAATACTGCCTCATCTGTGTTTCCATCAGAACCGCTGCTCCACCTTTTTTCCCCTCCATCAGGCAAAGGCTAAAACTCCACCCACTTTTTTAACCAATAACCAACAGGGTCAAGTCACCTACACCGCTCTGACCGCTCATGTTATGTTTTTACCACACTGGAAAATCAATTTCAGTTTATTAATAACAGCTATAGTGTAAAGATATGTACTGCAAGGGAGATGGATGGAAATGAAAGAGGAAAAAGCGGACTCAGATTATGTTTGGCGGTGGCAGGGACTTGGGTCATGCAGCAGGCTCCTAAAAATCAATTTTCACACAGGAAGACTATTACGTTATTGAGAAGTGAGATGACTGATTGGGAGACTGGGCAAGTGGCCGCATGTTTGCGTGCGTGTGTATTTGTGTGAGTGCACTTACTTTAAATTACCTAGCAACTTTCAATGAAACTTTACACTCCTGACTTTTAGAGTTTCTCATAGTAAATCTATACTCTCGGTATTGGCTAAAATCGAAAAAATGGCTGTAAATATAGAAGGGGCATTTCAAACAAATGAATTGGACTTCCTTCTCTCCCGAGGCAAAAAGAGAGAGATCATGCCCACTTCAGCCTAGTAACTAGAAAGGAAAGAAAGGCACGAGGCCTGCCTCAGCGAGAAATCCCAAAGTGCTTGCCGACTCCTAGCTGCTAATACAACTAATGCAGTAATGTAAGGGCCGAGGCGATTAATGAGAGCGCTTTGCCCCTGACATCTCAGACACCCTAATGTTGCTCCAGCGTCTCCCAAGCCGTGCTTTAATCCATCACTGGTCCCTGTAACCCAATTATGGCTTGACGCTTTACTTTTAGCTCCTCTGCCGGGTCCTTCACACACATCTATAAAAGGACAAACAAGCACACACACACACACACGAAATGACAGGCGTGTGTGAGCACCGATCACATTTAAGAAAAGATATTTGTGCTCAGTCACACTGTCATGCATAGACATTGTATCAGAGTAACACAAAAGAAGCCTGGTGATCTCAGAAGGAGACAAAGTTAATCTCAATTAGCTTTCATGGTATGTTAAGTGATTGACCCCTACACCTATCCAACTTGTTAGTCATGTTACCCAGCAGTGTTTGCTTTTGCATGCACAGCTGCCCTGGGCAAATCTCTCCAAAATAATAAAAAGTATAGTTTTCTACTAATGGTGGGACTCAATTAAAATCTTTTATCTGTAACTAAATAATTGTAAATAATCGCACTTTATCAAAAACCTTATATCAACAAAATAAGCAGCAATCTCAATTCACAGACCCTATTTGCTGCTAAATTATTGACATTATTTGAGCAAAGGATTATCTTTCAGTTTTCAAGTGTTTCAGGAACCCCTGATCATTTATATAACTTCTTTGAAAAAATACCTTTTTTCTTTTTTTAGAAATGTGGACGCTGACATCATCATTGCGGATGTCCACACTTGTTGCAACATGTTGTGCATTGAGATGGTATTTTAGGCACAAAAAGCTTTGGTGATCGGCTAACTTCTTTTAGCCCAACTCAAACACCACCTTTCCTGCATCCCTTTTTTTTTGAAGCAAAAATTAACTTACTTCAAAAAACGAAGCAAATTGGGCCAAGAGAAGCAGCTTCGTAATTCATTGCTGTTTTATGCGGATGCCTCTTGTGCGTCAGCTTTATGAGGGCAGTATAAACTTGTGAATACAAAGATTCCCATTGGAACCTTGGCATGCAAAAATCTGTGATTGATTTTCAGCGTGTTAAAATCTATGTAATTAACTGAATTAACTTATGTCAATGAGTTATAATCAACTCAGTGACATAAGAATTGTCAATGAATGTATAAATTGGATTCATTCAGCCAGGGCTTGACCTTGACCCTAGTCAAATGCATGCAAATATTTTGTAACATTAAAACACCTAAACCTTTTAAAAATATAACTGGTGAAACTAAATAAAGTTTAGATTGAAAACAATCTAAACTCTATGTAAAACAGGTTAATGCCGAAAAACAGAACTCATCTCTAGTGCAGCAAATAGGGCACCTCTTTTATGCAGTGCGTTTTCTTTTTGTAATGTTTTTAATTGCTTAAGAGAACTCTGCAAACTACCGCCATTGTCTCTAAATCATCTGACATGTTTGTTTACTCTAAATTCATGTATGGTGTTGCATGATTTTATGGTATTTACTGTCCGGAAACTTAATGTTTGTGAGTGAAATCAGTTTGTTGCTCCTGCGTGTTGCTGAACACAACCCTTCAACCCTTTTATATGTTTATATTTTTAATCTTCACATGTGTAGGCTCTCAGGTTTTGAAAATCGGTTGACAATTTTAAAATCTGCGTGTGAGCTAGGCTTTAAGTAATGGAAAATCCCTGTAGCCTTGTTAATTGTGACCAACCTTCTGTACCACCCTGGGCCTACAGTCATGTGACCAAAATCAAAAACTGACTTAGCAAATACAGTTGAAAAAAATTGAACAAGTTTCTGCTTTAAACATTGTAATCCCAGACAAGCTCATTTCTTGTCCTGAGTGTAATCCTAGAATGATGGCAAAACAGCATACTTCACTCCCAGAGGTACAGCAGTACTCTGTTTTAGCTAAGGAGTGTATGCATTGCATTTTTCATAAAGTCCCACCTGCAACATTTATGATTCACCCTGAAGGCTTTAAAACAACACTTGGCTGCTTCTCCTGCCTGGATATTGCTAACATTTTTTAATGTAACATTCACGAGTGTCCTGATATGCTGGAGAACCCAGACCAACTGAGAAAGCTCCCTCTCATCTTCTTATTTTTCCTCTCCGTCCATCAGTTGCCATACAAAGAGTAACAGCTCTGTCAATCAAGAGATCTATGCACTTGCTTCCTCTAAATCAGGTGGATTGACTCCTTAAGAGTTACTGGAGGAGCCTACTTCCATTAGCCACTCCCAACGGCAAATTAACTTAAATGTACCCGCTCAATAAAGTTCAAGACAATCATTTGCATGTCAATGTACCTCTTTCCCCTCCCTTCAAAGGCCTTCCCAAACGTACAGCTGACTTGTGCAAATTGTGAGATTACTCAAATTCCTTCGGACTTGAACCAATTAGCAAAAAACAGTTTGCTAAGATTAAATGAATTAGGGTTACCAGGTATAAAGCCTTTAGTTAAAATTATAGAAATTGTATTCTCTCAAAACATACTCCTGTTTTGTAGGAAAAGTGGGTTTCATAAACTAGGTTACAATATTTGTTTGGTCTAATATATTAATTTTAATGTATGTACTTCAGAGTTTATTTTAGTCTCATCATTTCTCATGTGATCCAGTTTTCTGCTAGTTGCCGGCTATACATTCTCGTTATGATGAAGTATGTCATTTTAATCTTTTGGAACAATTGTATGTCAGGTATTTAATATATTTAAATTTCAATTTATGCTGAAACTAAAAGTTGAATATCAACACGGTGGATCGGTTCAGAAACAGTTGCTTTACTACCGGGAATTATAGCTGTCCATCTTTGTACATCTTGGAAACAATGAGACTACTACTGTTTATTCTTTGTACCATCGACCTGATTATAAATAATTTGCATGATCTGATGTGCTTTTTTATAGATGAAACTAAGACAAAGCAGCACATAATTATGAATAGAAGGAACAATGATAAATGTTTTTGAATATATTCAGCAACATTTTATTGGATGTCACTAAATAAAAGTGCAGCCAGCTGTTTTAAATATAGTAAATAGAGTTCATCTGTATATTATGTAAACTGAGCATTAATATAGTTTTTATGTGACAGCCTCACAGGCTTGTTAGAGAACCTTTTTGAACATTTCATAGATCAAAGTCAAATCCATTAATAAGAAATTAAAAGAAACAGCCAACAGAGCCATAGGGGGAACAGAGAGATCCACTGCTTAGGTGGGAAAATCTGTTGACAGAAAAACTATTAGTTGGGGACTTTACAAGTATGTCTTTATTGAACATTTTCTCCAGTGGCGGAGAAAAAAAAAGTAATTGTTCAAAGGCCTACATGCAAAATGCATGAGTGGAACTAACGTCTTATACCATCCTAAATATGATGGTGGCAGCATAATGTTGTGGGAATACTTTATGGGAAGAGTTTATGGGAAGATGGTCGCCTGTCAGAAGGAGAAAAACTCTAAACATATAGCCAGAGAGATTATCAATTGGTTTAGATCAAGGTTCTTATTGTAGAACCTAAATCATAAATCCAATTGGTAATTTGTTCCAAGATTTGAAAAATTGTTTTTCAGCTTCCAGGTGCACTTGGCTTGAAGGGACATCGTGGTTAGATGACAAAATGTGAAAAAAGTTAAATGGGAATAAAAATATTTTTAATACACTGTACAGATTAATCGTTTCAGAAAATTAAATGCATAGGTATAAAGTTTTTGCAACAACCTCATGCTGTTCTAATGTTGCATTACTTTATTTAAAAAAAAACTGAGCTCTATTTTTTGAATCGTATTATTTAAGATTGCCTGTTTAAATATTCAATTTTGAGTTAAATATTTAATGTTCATTATGAACTGACTATGAAACAGAGGCATCCTTGGTGGTTTCGGATCACACCATGTGTATACAGTATTCTATACACTCCGAAGATCTTGGGCATCAGATATCATCCCACCACGGAAATCAGACAAACACGCAATCTGGACCTCAGAGGAGAACCTTGCCGCATACTCAAGTGCTATAAGTGCCTAGGAGTCGTCTTACAAGAAACACTTATTGCATTTTGTATTGAGCATGATGTTATGAAAAATTAATACAGCGTTGGTGTGCCTTCTTGTTAGCCCTTCTGTTTGAGGGGCTCTATGTCTGCTCAAATGCATGCAATCTCACTTTTCTGCACCATATCACTGTCTGTATTTATGTTTACTTGAACCATGACCAGATGCTGGAATAAAATAAATGCAAACAGGTGTAATTTTAAAAGGGTTTGGGGCTTAGGAAAGGTACTGTATTTGTTGTTGTTGTATGCAATAAAATACTGATATTTGCAGATCATTGAATGCATTGATGCTCAGCTTCATTCTGTTTATAGTTTTTATTTTATTTCCCCAGGTCAGAGAATATCTTGAATCTGCTATTGACAAAGCAATAGAGAAATGCTCTCTAAAGGTAACTTAATACATCCACAACAATAAATACTCAAAAGAAAACATTTTGCATAGTAAAAACAAGACTATAAAGGAGATATTCCCTCATCCTGTACTACATCTTACCGAAATGTAAACTTGCGGCCCATTTTCAAAGTTGGAACATTACCTATCTGTAGGTGGAAGATTATCTCTGTAAGTCTCCCATTAGTTTAGATTCTTTTACATTTTTTTTCTTCCATTTCATTTTAAAATGTGATGCTCTCAACATGTACTCTTTAAATAAAAATGGAATATTTTGATTAGATTTAAAAAAAATCTCATAAAGCAGCTTGCCTATGAAGACAATGTAGAGTACATTGTAAGCTTTCCTAATAAATATTTTAAAATCCATGCAGGATTAGAGGATTTAAAATCCAGTCTTCCTGGACTTTTTGTGAAAGGAACATTCCCTGCTTAAATACGTCAAGATTTAAATCCAATAAAAATTAAGTATTTTATTAATTTGCCTGCATTCAAGCAAAAATTACTCAGGATTTACATGGAAACTGGGTCAAAACTGCTTTGTTGAAGTGTATTACTTATTAAAGCTCATAATAATCTTACAGTTTTGCCCATCTATAACAACAAACCTGCTTTTCCTCTTCTTGAGCTTTTTAATATTCCTCATGCCCCTCGGGACGATGACAAATAGTTTTTGAACTCCTGATCCATTGAAATGTAACAAGAGGGGATATTTCAGCGCAGCAGGAAGTATGTCAAAGGTCACAGTGTTGGAAAGTTGTCATGGCAGTGTAAAACTACCAGAACCATTGTGCTCTCCATAGTGCTACATAGAGGTATGTGGGACCTTACACAACTATGTGCATGCGACAAAAAAATGGCTCACAACATGTATGGACACATAGCCATTGCCAAAGTATGATGAAGGCATGCAAGACAGACAGCCATCGATCCCCAGACGGGAAGGGAGCTGTCCCCTGAGGCCAAAGTTGAACTGACGATTGATTTAGAAAGGACAAAATGGAGATGCTGCATCTGGAAACAGTCACAAGTATCTAACATAAAAAGAGGTCATACATGGAGTTTATTCACAATTCTCATTATTGAGTTTGTACAGTCTAATAAAAAAAAGTAATGCTTTAAACTTGCTGTTCAAAATGATGCCAACATGCAGATATTTGACAGGTATAGTGCTATTAACTATATTTACTCACTAAGACAGTGTAGCTTGGAGTAATCATTTTTCATTCATGTAAGATGTTTGACCAGGGAACTACACAGGAAAAAAACCTTAAATATTACAGGGCAAACCAATTCTAAGTACTTTAATGAACTTTTTAACATTTTGTCAAGTTACAACCACAAGAATAAATTTGATTGGTATTTTGCTGGGTGTTGAAGCCTTCCTCAGCCTGTGTGTAGGATGAGTTGTGACTGTTTGTGCTTTGTACTAATATGTTGTGGGGAAGAGAGAGTTGAGCCAAAAGATGAAAAGGCCAGAATGAATTTCCTGGGTTTCTGGGCTCTCCCTCAGAGATAAGTTCGGTCATCCGGGAAGGGCTCAGAGCAGACCCACTGATCTCCACATCGAGAGGAGTCAGTTGGGTAACTCGGGCATCTGGTTAGGATGCTTCTAGGATACCTCCCTGGTGAGGTGTACTGGGCACATCCCACTGGGAGGAGACCCAGAGCAAGGCCCAGGATATGCTGGAGGAACTATGTTTCTCAGCTGGCCTGGTAATGCTGTGGGGTTCCCCTGGAGGAGCTGGCAGATGTCTAGGTCTCTCTGTTTAGACTGCTGCCCCTGCAACCCAACCCCTGACATTTGCCAAGACAATGGAAGGATGCTAACTTTTATGGTCTAAGGTTGAATTAGTAGAATATTCTTATATCTCTATCCATGACAAAGGCAAATAAAGAACATGTCACACATGTTCAAATATCTATGTCAGGATTTTCCTCTCTGTTGTAGTTTTTCTACACTTTAATTTCTCATCTGCGTTATGAATATGACCAAAGGCTCGAGGCAATGGCCATATCTCAACCTCTGCCCTTACTAATAATTTTAATGACCTATTCTTCAATTATTTCTCTCCCTCTGTCTGTTCCTTTTCCATGTTAGTTCCACTGCTGCAGAGATGGCCAAACCCACCCCTTCCCACTTCCACACAACACACACTCATGCAGCGTACACCCTGAGGGGAGGTGCAGTAGATTTACCATGTGAGAGTCATAGCATCTCTCCTCTTAAGTCCCCACCTCGGCGTGTTTCTCCATCCTGCCTGTGGGGTTTGAATGTGGACATTTCCCTCAGTCTCATCTGAATCTGAATGTAGATAAGCCTTATTGTGTCAGAGAGGGCAATGCAACCCAAACATAACATTTTGCTTCATTGTCCTTAGGAAGACAAGGGAGTGCTCAGTTCCTACTCCAAAGTGATGATGAGGTGTTGAGGCAGGGTTGGGGTGGGTAGAGGGGCCAGAGTTAAGGTGGAACCTTGGAGATTTGAATATATCACATTTTCATAAAACACTTAAGTTTATGTCCAAAAGGCTGCAAGGCAAAAATGGGGAAAAAAAAGCAGCACCGTAAAAGACACTGTGGTCGTCTTTTCCCCAGTTTTGTCAATGACACTGTAAAAGTGAAGAGTCATTTTCATATCTCTATAATTTATAGGCTTTATTGTATTTTCAAAGTGTATTTTGCCCTTTAAATTGTATACACAAAGGGAAAATATATTATGTTTTCTTATTCTATTGATTCTGCCCACTCAGGGCTCTCAAGGCCAGCATTAAAATGTCTCACTTCTGAGCTTCATCTTTATTTGATTGCGGGGTATTGCTCTCATCTACACAGTCAATTCTCCTCCCTTCACTCCTGGATATTAAGTGCGTGTGAATGTGTATGGACTATAAAGGTTGCTTTAGTACCCTTTACTGGTTTCACTTCTGGCCTGACGTGAATAAGGCAGTTATGGACGCCTTAAGAGCTTATGGATTAAAAGGAAAATGTGCACTATGAGTGCAAGACAAGGCATTAAGAGCTCTTTATTAGCTAGTCATATAGACAATGGGCTTAAAGCACTTTGATAAAACAATGTAACGACAAAGGCAAAGGATTATCTGCAATGCCCAATGCTTGCTTGCTGCATTTGCATTAATTAAGAGGGTGGTGATCTGTGTTGCAGCAGTTAAGTGAGTCCTGGTGATAAATTGAGGAAATACCTCCCTAGGATACTTTTCTATCGTATAAGCAATGTGGCTTCAAAAAACGGCAGGAGAAAAAAGTATCATAGTTTGAATCCTGCATATTTAAAAATAGGTTTGCTCTTAAAATTATTCAAAGCTGACTGCAATTAGGTTTTTGGGGAAACTCTGCAAGCTAGAAGGTGCTCATGATTTGCATTAAAAAACTTAAAACAACTACACATAGCTTAACACAATTAATGCATCTTACTGTGGAATAGTTTTTCCAAATACTATTCTGCATCCACTGCAGAATAGCAGCCATTATTCTGTTAATGTTAAACTTGTTAACTATATTTTAACTGTACAACGAACATTCTGGGCCTTTCTATTTTATTGTCGTTGCTAGAGTAAGACAATGACTTCTTGTCTGTGAAAAATTTCTCTTTAATTTATTTAATTAATTTCTCGCTGAATTTGAATATACTTAGTGATGCCCTGCGATGGACTGGCAACCTGTCCAGGGTGTAGCCTGCCTCTCGCCCATTGACCTCTGGAGATAGGCACCAGCACCCCTCACAACCCCACTAGGGATAAACGTGTAGGATAATGGATGGATAAATGGATGGTTTTACTTAGTGCTATTCCAACATGCAATGAAACCTCATAACAAATGGAAAAGATTGCCATAGTGTGCAGACATACATCATCCCAGTCTATGCCTAAGTAAATGTTGCTGTTGGGGTTTTTAAATGCTCTTAGTCACCTGTCAATGTCTGAAAATGTTCTCATGGTACCAAGTTGCTGACAGCATGTACATGGGAAAGCAATGGGAGGCAAGCAGACGGATCTATGACCATTATATCACTTTGGTTTTTAGCATCTTTCACCCCCCATCCCCTTGGTTAAACATTGATTGAAGAGCTTGGAGGAAGTTTAGCACCTGTCTATGATATGTGAACATCTGTCAGTAAATGTCTGTTCATGTAGACTGTAACACCGTGTTCCAACATTTGATCATTTTATTTAAACTGATGAATTGTAGACTTTTTCAACAATAAGTGGCATAAAAATAGTCAAATCCAGCCTAAAAATTATTTAAAATTTCTTTTTTATAATTTCTTATTTTGACAATCAGTTGAATGAAATGTCAGCAGGCTTCAGGGGATTTTATCACACACCTCTGCATGCTGTAATTTTGGCAACCAGATGAAATCAGGTCACCTAACTTGTTAATAAACAGTTATCATCAAGGGTGTGTGTTCATACATGTGTGCGTACATGGGTGTGTGTGTGAGAGAGAGAGAGAGTGAGTGTTTCCTGAGGGCATGACTGCAGTGATGATTTACTAAATGTCAAATGAACAGTAGTGGGAGAAAACACCATGCAGACGTGTTAGCTGGGAGCTCTATAGCATTTCACGCCCTGATTGTGAGACGCCTCCGTTGGTCAGCACACAACGCTAAGGCTGTTCTGAGAATTAGTGCACAAGGTTTCTATGCTTTGTCGACTTTAGACAGAAACACTTCATACAGAGCCTGGCAAGACTTTGCATTTAGAACACACCATCCCCATGGTGAAAGAAAGTGGAGGCAACTTGTGGGAATGTTTTTCTTCAGCTGGGACAAAGAAGCTGATGAGCCTTTCAATGTTGTGCTGTTCTTAATGCTTTTACAAATGAACCATGATCAGCAACATGTGGCTTTTTTGAAAAAAAAAAAAACAAACTTAAATGTGGAAATAACCACCGATTACTACAAAATTATGTAAATCTAAAAATATAAGACATAACATCCTATTTAAAGTTGAGACCAAAATCTAAATGCACATTTGTATCATGACTTTTGACATCTAATTCAGACAGAGTGTAAAGTATTGAGAAAAGAAAAAAAATAATAATTTACCCATGGGTGGCTCATACCATGAGAAATGCATGTTACATTTTCAGATTTTTTTTATAACAAATTGTGACAACAATGTGCACTTCTCCTACCTCGATGCCACCAGAATTTCTCACTGAGAGACAATGAAGGTTATTTCTACCGCTATTCACAATCATGTGCTGCGTTGTGTTGGTTTATTAAATAACATTCTCATGAAATTAAATAGTTTGTGGTTGTAACAGGACAAAATGTACAAAGCTGTAAGTGCTTTTGCAATGCAATGTATATAAACAATAAAATTGAGGGCTTTCTTAAAGCCTGGCAAGTTTAAGGTGAGCTGAAAATGAATCATAACTTATTATTTTCTGCCTAGTACTATAACTCTTTCCTCTGTTTTCTTTGTTACCACCAAACATTGAGCTCTGACAGGTTTTGAACTGAGAAGAGCACAAACCATCTGGGCAATAATGGCTTTTATGAATCTGTTCGCTCTCTCAACGAGCACGCTATGGTCTCCTGGGTGAGCCAAGGAAGCTGGCGACAGTCTGATGTGGGCTGAAAGGCTGCCATGTCGTCTGCCTACCTCCTTTCAGGCTCATCTCTAGGGTCCAGAGAGACTGTGAAGAGAGGGCCTATCAAACTGCTCTTGTTGCCTAATCACCGTCTTTTTCTTCTGTCTTCTGCATCTTCTGCTGCCATTTTCACCCTGCTCTCACACTATCATTTATTTATTTGTACAATTTCCAGCTTGGCTTTTATTTCTGTACTTTGATTTGTTCCAATTTATAACGTAAAAGATGAAGAAGAGTTTCCAAATGCACACATAAGAAAATGGTAATTTCAATGAGTATGATCCCACTACATCATGAGCTATTACTGATGCCTTATTGCTACCTCTTTTGACAGGTGTACTTGCTACCCACCAGGCAGTGATTATTGGGTGGAGTTTTTCCTCAACCCAATCTTCTGACAGAAGCTTGATGTAAATATAGGTCATCGTGCTTAGCACTTGCAATTGGTGTGAAGGGTTAACTGAGGGTGAGGATGGTGGGGGGCCAGGGTTGGGGCAAGACTGATGCAAAAACTGAGTCAGTATTAGTGGAGCAGAATAACTGATCTGCTTTATGGCTTGTGGATTGGGATGTGTGAGAAGGCAATTTTGTGTGACTGGACTCTATCAAAAAAATATACAAATCTATGTGAGGTGCCATTGACATGCTTCAAATTTAAATTAAGCTTGCTGCTAAAACACCCTAAAACACAACTTTAACATTTATAGCCTGTAAATGTTATAAATAAATGATGTATATTTACATTTTGTCTTCCGGGTAGTGCAGTTGAGCCAATTATCCTTTGTCTTCAACTAGGAAAGACTGAATCTCTGTTTTAAACATGACCAGGTCTAAGCAGGTCTACCTGCTTCACTAGTGGCACTAAATCTGCCACTAGTCCAGTCTTTAGGAGCATAGGACCTTTAGTCCCTAATCTAGAAAAACTGAATACAAGGACCAAAACAGCATTAGTACCTTCAGGCTTACAAAATTTCACATTCGCTAAACAGCCACCTGGACCTCGTACCGTCATGGGGTTCTGATGCAGTCTTGAAAAGTTTGAAAAGTTATAGAACTTTATGGTATAATTTTTCAAATCTGGATAACTTTGGGAAAAAGATACCTATGTTAGTAATGATTTTTAACAAACACTGTTTGGCCAATCAGCAAAAGAGCTTGCTTGGTTAAAACATGCATTTTTTTTTTGTTCTTTTTAAAATGGATTAGTTTAAATGAACATAATCATGAAAATCTCAGGACATTTAAAGTGAACACTTGAGGAAAATGAAAACATTCCAAGTGTGAAATACAGCTCATCATTATCCTTATGACGTACACTCATCTCAAATTTCAGTGGGTTCCAAGGTTGCCGTCTTATCAGTTTATAAAAGGAAACAAAAAATGGTTAAAGTTGTTAATTATCTTTTGCCATTAGTCAATTAATTAAACCTTTATATAAGGACCTTAATCCAATTTTCAAACGGTGCTTCCATCGCCAACACACTTGCTGACTTATCCTCTTTTGTCACCTTTTGCTTATCTTGATTTCTGAGCACAGAAGCAGACAGGTGTTCTGGCACTGAGTTTGGTAAGGCAACACCTTCAGCCCAACTTTCATCAATTTACCCTAAACAACTGTGGTATAGTAACATAACCACCATGTGTGTGTGTGGGTGTATCAGCCTGTCTGTCTAAGTGAGTTTTGTTCTTGCGTTTGGGGTGCTGGGGGTTAGATTTCATCCTGATAGCCAGGGCGGCCGTGGAGGAGGGCCAAACATATGTTCCGAGGGCCAGGAACAAAAGCACTGACACGTTAGCCTTTTCACGGAGATGACCTTTCCGCCGCTCTCTATCCCAGCCTCTCTGCCTGCCGTTGTCCTTTTGTCTGCCAGCCACCCCCAGGCCCAACTCGAGCAGAGCGCTAGAATTTCTCCTCATCTCCCCAAATCTCCCTTGACTAAATGTCAGCATTACATATTTCTTTGCTTGCACTGAGGGCTTTAATTAGCACTCCTGTTCTTATACACGTGTTACATTTTTTTCTCTGCATGTATGTTTGCATATGACAGTGTGAGTAAAAGTGTATCAGTCTGTGCAGTTTTCCTGTATGTAGCATTCACTTTTGCATCCTTAAACTTCCTGCTCACCAACATGAGTTTGTGTGATTACGAAATTGTTCATTCATTCTCCCTGACTGCAGGCCAGGTATGGCTGACATGATCATGTAGGAAATGTGAGAAAATGAGAAAGGTGAGAAGAAGGTGGAGAGTAACACTTAATGGTGATAGCAGATCTGGTAAGGGGAGGAAAGAGCCCTGAACACAAGCAAAATCACCCAGAAAAGTTACTAATTGAATAGAAGTGTCACATAAAAACTCAAGGCTATCAAGGGAAGCCTCACATTGATGTCACACATATTTTATTTTAGCAGGTCTTTCAGTTTAAGTATTAAACTGAAAGAGGCTTGGCGACAAAATGTTTTCACTTTAGTGGTGCTGCAGGAAATAATCAAAATGCAGAGGATAAATAATTTGATGTTTAATATCATCCAAAATACATTTACTGGCCAGCATTAAAGCAAATCAGTTTAATCATACTGTTAGTGTTCATACATGCAGTTAAATTAAAATAAATGATAATCCCATTCAGTCAAAATCAGTTTACCTGCCTTTTCTAGAAGAGTGCTCACTCTGAAAACTCAGGTTTTTGCAACAAGCCATTGAGATGGCGCAACCCACATAAAATGGGAATGTCTCTTTAAGAAACAGAGATTACGGAAGCTAGGTAGTCTACCTAGCCAATAGGAAGTTTAAATTCTACTGTGTATCAACCAATCAGAACACAGACTTCCGCTGTAGGTCCCGCCCTTCCGCAGCAGTTTGTGTGTACAGGAGAGATCCGCCATGAGGAGGAGACTGTTAAGCTGTGCAGCGTGAGAGTCTGTGTTGGTTAAGACGGAAAAAGTAATAGATACGAACTTGAAACAAACCCTTTTGCAGATAGAATTGCTGTTTATCATCCGACTTCTAAGCTGGAAGTTGTTGAAGTGAGTAAACTTCATTTTATCTGCCGAGCACCAGTAGAGCTACCTCGTTAGCCTCGTTAGCTCTTATTAGCTATTGGTTCCTGGAAGCTCATCTCGTTCTCCGTTCAGCTGAAGGTAAAGCTTAAAATATAGTATATTCTTACTTTATTCACGATGAAAGTTCATATTATTGAGGGTAAAGCATAAAAAATATGCCTTGTTACATCATCTAGTGCCTCACCTGTCCGGACTGAGAACCACCGTATTGTTGTCCCAAACATGTCGCATTGAGATCAGTGAGCATATTATGTGCCTTTTATTTCGGTTTTTGCTCTGTTTATCACATTTTTGTTGAATAATAGCCTTTTTTAAAACTATTTAATTATTTAAATGCAAACTTTTACCACTTTTGGGTAAAATTGAATGTTTAACATTGTGTTTGAAAAAATGCTTTTGCAATTTACAAAAAACTAAATTGATAATGCAGTGAAATCCTGCATTGAGGTAAAAGAGAATTGTTTTATTGCAAATTTGAGCAATTTGATAACAAATTAATGTCAGATATGATGTCTACAGAAACAAGATTTAAGGATTAAAGCTAGAACAGCTTAATAAAGATTCTATATTTCTGCTGGTCCTGTCTGTTGACAGGTCATGTTTTTTTTCTATGCTGGATTGTTTCTGAGGTGGATTCCTCCTGTGACTTTGACTGAGCCTTCCCACCTGGACTTAGAAAGAACTGGATTCATTCTTTTCCATTTGGAGTCCTGCTGCACCCTGCGGTGTGGTAGGCCTGTATCACTCACATCTTCACACACAGTTGGTTATGCGTGAGACCACTGACTAACTTTTTTTGCTTATTGTTTCATCCTGGAATTTTGGACATTACCCGTTGGACAAGTTTTTATTTGGGACATTAGAACAAACTGCTGTGTAAGAAATTCTCCTCATGTGAACGGTGTTGAGTCGAACCTGAATTTGAATTAAAATTGATTAATCTGTGGTCTATTACGATTCAGAATTCAGATTACCAGGGTGCACCCAGAAGATTTAAAACTGAGAATTGGCACTTGGCCAAGTATTATTATTTCTTGTATTTTATTGTATGTACTTTTATTTTCTTACTTGTGTGTCTTGTGCAACTGTTTGTCAATTTTATGGTTTATGTCACTAAAGCCAGTTGTTGTTTAAAGTCATCCAATTGCCTTTGTGTGTCATTTAGACACTCCACTGTGCTCCTATAGCCGAACCTATTGTCCCATTCATCTACAATATATAACAACCTTAAATACTGTGTTACATGTGCAGTAATTCTTTAACTTGAGCAAATGAAAAACTCCCTTTAAGCAGTAGACCCAGACCCAGACTCAGTCTGACCCATCTATTTGCCCTCATTGGGAATTAAGAGTGCAGGAAATGGACACAGAAAAACCTTCACAAAACATTGGTTTAGGCATCCCTTCTGTGGGAAAGAAAAACAAAGAGCACACATAGGCTGCAGTAGATCTATTATAGGCCTCGTGAAGGAAGAAAAACACTGAGCCAAGATAACTTTCTCTGGGAAAGAGAAACAGAAAAATTAAGAGCAGCAGCAGTTCAGCCTATTTCTATGCCAAAGTAAAACCACAGTTAAACACAGAAACACTCGACCAGGAGTACTTTCTGTGGAAAAAAATAACAAGAGGTATTGACGACAAGAGCTCCATCTGAGCCATTTTAATTGATTGCAGCAATTGTTCTGTTAGTGTATTTCTTAAGAAGCACATTTAAAAAAAGAGAAACTGAACCAGGTGGCTCTTTATGAAAAAGAAAGACATATCAGATAGTTTAAAGGCAGCGGTAGTCCAGTCAATGGCCTTGTCCAGGAAAGAGCCACAGCTAAGCATAAAACTATTGGGCTTGGATCACTCCTTATGGGAAAAGAAAATCAAAGAGAACACAGTTAGTGGTTTTAAATACAGAAGGACTGTGTAGGGTGCTTCATTCAAAAAGGAAACACAGCTAAGCACCGCCAGAAGTAATTTTTATGGAAAAGGAAAACAAAGACTACATAGAGTTGAAGATAGCTATATTAACATGATTGTTAATATAATCATTGGTATGCGGTCACAAATGAAACCGCATACCAATAGCATTATTTACTGGAGACAAAAACTAAGAGTGCATGGAAGAACTCTTCATTCATCTATTTGCTTCACACAGAAAGATTGAACTAGAAGTTCATTCCATAAGGAAAGACATACATCAGTATTTTAAGAAATTGTTCATTCTTTTTCATCAAGCGATTTAAAACATTAGAACATAAAAATGTCTTATCACAGTTTTTAGCGATTGCTACCTGCTTGTGTTCTGCTTATCCAGTGATGACTTAGTTGCTGTCACATTGACAAAGTTCAGTTGTTCACTGCTTGCAAGATTTTTTTTCCTCTAACGCCTGATGCTAATTAGGAAACAATGATTTAATAATTTACGCTCCTCTACCCTGCCCACTGACATTGTTCTCAGTGGCCCTGCCTCCCAATTTCTGCTTCACAGCTCCATAACCAACACAACAACAAAAAAAGTCACACCATGCAGGCAATGCATAACACCACCGATAGAAAGAATTTCCCTAGTTTGAGGGCTCTTATAAATATCTAGGGGTTATGCTAACAGATATGGAACATAATGGCGTGAATAATGTGTGTGTTGTATGAGAAAAAGGAAACTGTGTTGAGGCACGTCACATCACACTGTCAAGACAGCACCCACAACCCCCATGCATCTGAAGAGGCTGGCAGTTACCCAGTCTTTATGAGCGCAGGCTTTGGACTGGTTCTGAACTGGTTCCCTCACTTGGGGCTAGCCCGGGACCAAACCCTACGTCACCTCTAATTAGGGGAGGCACCCGGGAACGGGCATAATGAGCTGATGAATAATTAGAATTGGAGGAAATTGTGCAGCCAGGGTGGCAAATCTGGAGGGACAAGTGCTGAAAACAAGGCAAGCAGCATTAAGTCCACAGTCAGTCAAATCTGTGAACTTGGCCAGCGGCGTTAACACTAGGGCCGTGTGAAGAGGAATAAAGCTCCAGAACTGGTGGCCAGCCAAGGCCATAGTCACACCCCAAGGCTTGATTAAAGGAAACAAATGAGATGTGGGTGATAAATTAATCCATAAACTGCCGGCTATGAATAATAATTCCTTAGTGCTGCAACAGCCTCAGAAAGCAGCACTATAGTAGAAGATGCAGTTTGTTGCAACATTGTATGTAAGGCAGCGTTCCAAAATCTCAATAAATGAACGGCAGTCATGTTTTGCTGCAAGGTTTGTTCTCACTTCCAGCACCCATGTCGAGGCAAAATTAGCCCAGATCCTATCGGTGTGTAAGAGAAGCGAACATGTTAGTCCCGTCATGCATAAACGTGCAAGTATATCTTGCAGAAAAATCTCATACAAGCTGAAGTTTTATGAGTTTTTAAGTGGTATATTTACAAAAGTAGAACACTGATTGAGTGATGGAGTGGAGATTAAAGGAGCTGACAGTAATGATGTTGGGGGTGTGAGCAGGCTAAAACTGGCATAGTTTGGGTCGGTTTTCTTGTCCCACAAACATCCCCCTCATTATCATGCGTGAGGTCGAGCTTGGCGTGAGAGGGGGTGAAAAGCTTTCCCGAGGGTCTTCATTGGGGTAGTAGCATGGGTAGTGACTAGGACACCCATGAGGGAACAGGAGGGCTAGGGGGTGGAATCTAGGGATTGTGCCCTTGCAACAATCCCTGACAGCTAACGTTGCTGCCCAGCGTTAATTAGTGCTGGCCTTCCCCAGTCACCAAGGTTGTTCACATCCTAGGGTCATTTAACACGCTGCCTGCTTTGTGCTTGCTCTTTTCTTTGCCAGCTGTGTCACTCTGTCAAGCAGAGTGGAAGCACACCGCATGATTCTGACATTAGACGTGCGACTTCCATTTTTTCACCTAATGTTCGCTGGCCTTTTGGATTTATCACGAACTGGGGATAGAGCAGCAGCAGAAACACAGGTGGTGCTCAAATAACAATAACTGTTAATCCACGGCTTAAAATGACTTCAGACATCATTTGCTGTCATATTATAAACCAAGGTTTTCCTTCATTGGAGTTTTGCCCTTGACCACACCTCTTTATTGTGGGCTCTATAAGGGCTGTAAAACTGGTAGCAAGGCACTTTCTAATAATAAAATATATAATCTGTAAAAACATTCCACAGCTTCAGAGAAAACTATCACATTATAAGACTGAGTTCCTGTCAAAGGTTTACATACACTCACCATTGGTATGAATGTAATTAATTTGAAACATATTTTGAGGGTGGAATGAATAAAAAATACAGATGTACAATACATTTCAACACAAGAATTTGGTGCAAAAGTTAGAATTTATCATAGATTTTATTACATACATTTACCCTCACTTATACTTGGCTAAATGTTCCCCATCATCTTACATGTGGAACACAAACTTTTAGTAGCCAATAACAGCTAGCATAATACTGGCAGGATACTTGACCACTCTTCCTATCAGCAATGCTTGCATGAATTTAAACTGGTTGCTTTCCTGGCACAGAACTATTTTTATTGGCAAACTCCACAGATTCTTAAAAAAAGATTGAGGTCTTAGAGCTTTCTAGAACCAGAATGTGAGCCTGTCTGGTTTTGATTTGTGCTTCAGATTATTTTACGGTGGAACACCCAAATGTGTTCCAGTTTTACCCATTTGACACAAAATAATAATCCAGGAACCGCCAGTGCTCAAGTCTGTCATAATATGGAAACCTCTAAATCACCAATACCCCAGTCCACAGTGAAGCCAGTTTTGAATATCCACTGACAGAGGGTATCACAGAGCAACAGGAAAAAGCCTTCTAAAACATCAATGCATTGAAGTATTACTGAATATTACAGTGACCCACTGAAGCCAAATGCCTCCTGGAAAAGGATTTAAAGATCAACTCAGACTTAAATTTTGATATTAGGTCTGTTTAGAAGAGTCAGGGTGAGGCTTTGAAGCCTAAGCACACTATTAAATGAGAACTGTGGTAGTGACAACATCATGATGACATAAACAAATATTAGTGGGATGCCTGTATTAGTTGGGTCCGTCTGTTTGATTTTGTCCCAGTGTGGTTTAAAGAGAATTCAGATTAATTTAAAAGATGTGTCGAAAATAATTAGTAGCTCAACTTTCACCACAATATTTATGTCACTGATGAGTGACACCTTTAACTCATTCTTATCAAAGGATAGATGGGTTAAAGGGCACTATGTGTGTGGGTGTGTGTGCGTGCGTGTGTTGGGAAAGAGGGGGAATATTCCAGAAAATGAAAGTTAAAGTAAAACAGTCTAGTTGAGCCATGTGATCCTCTTTGTGTGGCCAGAATCTTCATTTTTCTAGCCAATCATTACAGTTATTCTCTCTCTTCATCTTTCTTTCACTAAAAGGACTCTTTCCTCAATTTCCCAAACGATCCACATAAGGATAGCATGTTTTTTCATATATTATAGTCTTATTACACAATTGAAGACCTCCGAAAAACATGCAGTTAAAATAACAAGCAGTCTTTGTGCAATATGAAGCAGAAAACAGGACCAAATCATGCAATGATAAACACGAGCTTTCCCCTTTTTCCCAATCTTCCAACTCATTTGAACTTAATACCGCATTCATCATTTTGATAAGCATCAGCAATGCGGCCAATATGGTAGTTGAAGAAGGCAGATAGGAGAGCGAGGCCAAAGCTCGTTAGGGCCACCTATTATAACATTTAGGAGTGTTCCTTAATAGAAACATGCCTCAGAGCTGATGGCTTTTAAAAAGAGTGGAGTTTTTGGCTTCCGTGCAGCACGTCATGTCATTAACCGTGAAAGGAGGAGCTCAGAGTGTCTCACATCCCTGCTTTCCATCCCTTTTCCACATGTATTAGCGTCCTCATGTCACATTTCATGTGTAGCGGAAGGGAAAATGCGTTGGTTCCCCAGCCGAATGTGGGCTAAGGGGGGGAAAAAGCCAAGCCTTGGGCAATCAAAGCACAAGAGAGTTGTGGCATTAATGGTGATGAGTAGTGATCACAGGCTGTGGTCATTAGACTAATAAGACTGTATTTAAATTAGCCAGGAATGTTTTTCCTTTCCCTTTTACCTCCTCCCCTCCTCCAGCCCTTCCTGTTATTTTCATTGGAGAAAAAACACATTTCGATTAGGCTTCCTTCCCTTTCATTTCCTTCACAAACAAGCTAATTAAAGGAGGTAGTGCATTTTAATTAATAATTATTTTCCCTCTGTGAAGCGGAATGATATGTTTTTGGTCATAATGTTAAATATTTTTGGAAATATGTGGTAATTTTTAATATTCTGATCCAGATTGAATTATTTTAGGAGCCTAGAAAGTCCAATATTTGAAATAAAAAACAAACAGATAACACCAATACATCTTGGATATTTTATTTTTCTTTACCAATTAGAGCAAATTACTTTAATGACATGATTCAGCTATGAAGTGCTTAAGAAAAAACACAATTGTCACATAAAATCATCTATAATCGCTGAGTTGAGAGTTCTGCATATTCTTTTCTAGAATAACTTTGGCTCATTCCCACTGGAGGAGATTGTCTAAACACCAACCTTTGATTCTGACCATAGAGAGCGATTGTCCTGGATATTTTTTAGGATGTCAGAATAGAGAAGTATAATTAAAAACTCATGCCACGCCTTTCAGATTTTTCTTTATGAAGTATTTTGAAAACTAAGTATAATTTTTGTTTCACGTCACAATCACTTTGTGTTGGCCTTACACATAAAATAACCAATGAACAACATTAAAGTTTGTAAAATGTTAAATATTTAATGGTTCCAGGTATATGAGCACACTTTCAAGACATTCTTTGTTTCCTTGAGTGCTGTGGCAAAAATGAACCACCTTAACTATAATGCTTACTTTAAATAGGACTGAAAAAGATGTTTTTCATTTGTTATCTAAAGAACAATACTTTTATTTTCTCTGTAATCCTATTAGTTCGGATGAGGCCTTTGTGTTCTGTCTGTGTTCCAAAATCTCTGACTTCGTTGTGCTACCCAAACAATGATTTGTCACACAGACTGCATATTTTTGCTCAGTTTCAGCAGCATAAGCCCCACACATGCACTGCCATTGAGGAAATATGTGTGTGGCCCTTGCCCGCTTCATTCCCTCTGGCCTGATACTTTGGGCTCTGGTGTGATTTTGCAGGCTGACAGTGACCCTGGCAGGGATGGGGTAGGACCTCTCTGGTGTTCTCCTCTCTAGAAATGTCCAGGGGGTGTATATGCATATTTGTGTGTTGAAAGAGAGAGGAGGGGTTGGTTGTTTAGGGGAAGGTGCTTGCTGGGAGTCAGTTTATATTGTGCCTTCCTCTGCCCCATTCAGCTCTGTGGTGACCTTGCAGGGCTGCTTTGCCCACTGGGGAGAGCAAGGGAAAGGGAAGTGGAGGGTCATGATCCCTGTGGTGCACGTGTTGTACACAGATGCTAACACAGCCTGACGAGGGTCTATTGGAAACATATTCTCCGGGCCCTCACCACTTTACCCTGCTCTCTCTGTCTGTGTTTCTCTTTGACCCGATAGAGCTCAACAGCGATGGCTGACCTTTTCTCTGACACTGAATTGTTCCGCCCAGCACCATAGGATCACTGTTTACGCACCCCTGGCTAAACCCTTAAGGAAGCAGGAGTGTGGCTACACCACATTTGCCAGAACAGACAAACACACATGCGCACGCGCGCGGACACACACAGTTCAAGCCTTCTCTTCCTCTCTGTAAGCTTTATGTTTCTAAAATGTGTCATTATGCAAGTTCACTCAGGAGACAAATGTGAAGCAATGTTTGATTTCATAATCGACAATGTCTTATTGTACTAAACCATTGGGGAATCTTCATATAGTCAGAGTCTGACATGTGCTCCTGCTTTCATGAGCTGGGAATTTCTCTTGTACGATCATAAAATACATTGTCTAACCCAAACTGGACAGATGTGTTTCATTGTTAGTGCATACCACCCTGAAAGTCTTTGTATGACTGTCTTTTGAGCTTTTGTTTGTTTGTTGGGGGAATCTTAATGGTCGGCATCAAAGCTGGAGAGATTTTCATCAAAGGGGAGCAAGGCAACGAGCGGAGCACGGTGTGTATGACGCTCCAGCGCTTCGCCGAAGTTTAATCCTGCATCTGGAACGTGTAAATCAAGACTCTGTATATGCTCAGCCCTGTAGCCCTGACAGATTTATACAGCGTGAGCTTGTGTTTCTAAGGCTCCAGAGGCAAAGAAAATGTAAACTTTTTTAAACAGTTTATCACACTCACCCTTGCTCTTTCAAAGACTGAGGAACATAACTGCTTTGGGTGAGAAAGTAGTAGTTTTCACAATTTCCTGTTCAGTTTTATGAGGCAGGGTAGGGGGGTCTTTTTCTAATTATAACAAAGAGAGGTTAACATGAAGCCCTTGTTCCAACATGACACACTAGTTTCTTTATTTCTCATGCTGCTATCCCTCCAAATTCAGCACCTCTGCAGTTAACTTCAAGGGAATATTTCATTTGCTTGTTGGCTGCTTTGTGACTGCTTCTCTTCACAGGCTGAAGTTTGAGGTCACTGTTTAAACAGTGCATGGTGTTTGGCATCAGGGCTGGGGCGATTGAACGACAGTGGCAGGGAGAACTGACATCTAACATAAAGGTTAAGTGACAGGTGGGGCACAATAAGGTCAGCATCGGCGTGTCAACCTTCCAGACCCCTCAGAAACGGGGCGGCAGGAAAAGGCCCCGTCAAGTGCTTGCAGATGTGTCTGGATGCATGTTTCACTGACAAACACGTGGCAGGCACCGCGCTCTGATGGTACCACTGGTCACTTCTAATCTCCATCTTGCTGGCAGAAAGAGTTGCAACACTTCAGTCAAGACCTGCATGTTTTTAATCTCAGACACCTCCAGCTCAAGTGTCTCTGGGCTCACGCAACATATTGTGTCCAGTCTCCAGATAGCCAACATATCAACAGCAGGGCTTTGACGGTTTAAGTAAAAGTTTAATAAAAGCATGATTACGTTTAGACAACCATTATTTATTAAGGAAATAGTGGTATTATTAAGACACTTCCTTACCAACATTTTGTTAATATACATTTATTTGTCCATTCAGGTCATCAAAATTTTCCAGAAAGAAGATTTTTGTCTCGACATTGCAATTTTAAAGTCTGTTGTAGGATGAAAGGAACCTCTGTTTTTTATAAGGTTGCGTATAATGGGGAGCGATAGTAAGGAACGAGACTGATTTACGTTTGGAGACTCAGAAGAAAAAAAAAAGTTCCCTCAAAACTAGAGATGCACCAACCTGATATTAATATCTGTATCTGTATTGGAAAAAAAAAAAAAAAAAGAAAATTAAATCAAGTATCGGTGGCAATGTTACTCGATCCAGGAGGGCAGATCTATTCATTTTAATTCTATGCTTGGTGCTCTGAGCTACTATTTGTTTAACATTATAATTATAATTCCTAATTGTACTTTCTGAACCATTTGACAGGGTTGTTGCAGTTTATTCTTTACAAGTTTGACAAAGGTAGTTAATCTATTGTTTTGTCAGCTTCTGTGTCTTTATGATTTTTTTTACATTGCCTGGTAGACTTTTAATTGCACTGACTGAAAAAAAAAAATAATTTGTGCTGATTTTACATGTTTGACCAAGCTTGTGAAACTATTTGTGTATTTAATGCTGGACTGGTGCACGGTGATAGACAATAAGTATCAAATACATTTCTAATTTAGAACATTTGTGTCTGTGTTTAAAAATAAGAAACACTTTAAATCAATTCAACACTGTTTTTCTGTATCACATCAGTATTGACCAGACATCTGTATCAGCATCAGAAGTGAAAAAAGTGGATCAATGCAAACTTACTCAAAACTTCTAAACTTTGCATTTCTATATTAAATCACCTAAATCACCAATTTTTACTGTGAAGATGTTCTCTTTGAGACATGGTTCACAGTTCATGCAGCAAGTTCTTTAGATCAGAGTTGTTTGAAAAAGGTAGAAGTCACATTTGGTCTGTATCTTTTTGGAGGTAGATGTTGGCATCAGCTTCTGGATCCTGCCAATGTCAGTGTTCTTTATTACAAGCATTAATTTACTGCATATAAGATATTGGCTCCTTATAATTTTTATATAGAACTTAACTGCAGAAATTCTGAATGATCCTTTTAAGGCAGGTAAGACACTGATTGCTCATTTATACAGTGTTCAACCCCACTTAAAAGAAAACTGCTCCATCCCTTTCTGAATGTAATGCAATGGAGGGGTTTAGGTGCACTCAGCTCTTTTTCACTCACATGAGACAATCCTGAATTTGACTCTAGTAGGAGCAGAGTATGGCCCAAGAGCCGTGTTGATGCAACATAACTAAAGCTACACATTTTATCCCTCTTTCTTTCTAGCTGGAATTGAACTCTTGGAATGTTCCAATGCTACAGATGAAAAGATATTAGAAGAGATTGCATAGTACAATTATCATCAGCAACATCACCAAGAAATAAAGCTGCAGAACAAATGGACAAGTTGAACAACAACACAGTGATTGACAATAAAGAATAATCACCACAAGAAACAAACAAAAAAACTGCAGGGCCTCAACAATTATTGCAGACAGTTTTCTACTCAAAGATATCCATCTTTTAGAGTAGCATTACCACATCTTCAGTTTTAGAAAGATGGAGGAAAGAAATATAAGTACTCTGCCTCATTATAAAATGATGCAAGTGATTGTAATAATAATAAAAGACCTACGTTGTCTATTGATTAATATACTTGATATCAGAAAGCCTAAGCTGAAAGAGTCTGTTGACACGTGCAGGCTCCAGGAATGTGTGAAAAAATGTGAGTCTCATTTTAAGGGGTTTCTGTCAATATTTTCTATTCTGTCAACATCTCATTTTTTTTCCACTGAGGCAAGTCTTGTTTTTGCCTGATTGTGCGCGCCAATTGATTGACAACTGGCTCCAGAGCCACTCAGGCCTCTTAAAATACCAGGCCGAGGCTTCAAGTTACAGGCCCCGGCCTCAGGCCTCGCTATTGTGTGCGTCTGGAAGGCTGGCTCCATTAGAGCCAAGCCCAGTCAGACCCTTTCAGACTGCCTGCTTTGTGTACCTCCACCACAGTTGCTTGCCTACTACCTACAGGCCCTCAGCTAGGTGGGGCTGACAGGGTGTCAACACTGACAAGATCATGGCAACTAGGGAGAGAGACGGGTAGACAGCACACAGGACGAGGCGCCAATTGTGGCAGGAACCCTCAAGAGTCTTTCCTGTCTTATACTTCGCACTTGTCTTTTGTCTCCTTCACTGTTGGCACCTGTGTTCTGTTTTTTTTTTTTTTTTTTTTTTGTCTGGATGTTACAAACTTTCCCTGCTGAGTTACATGCATTGAGGGTGTTTGAAAACATATTGAGAATGAGAATATAACTTTATACCACTTAAATTTCCCACAATATAAAAGCCTATCTTGCAAGTACATACAATATGCAGTGACTTGAAAAGTATAGTAATAAGACTTTTATGGAACATGCTGTCAAAAAGTTGCCATTATTACAAAGTTAAGGAAAAATTATAAACTTTTTAAAAAATTATTTAGAATTAAAAAAAATAAAAAAATGGGATTTGCATTTGTATTCAGTCTTTATTCTGATATCTGGTACAGCCCACTGGAGCCAGCTATCATTAACAGTCATGTCATTAATGGGGAGACATGTGAACATTTTAATTAGTGTGTAATCATCAGCTGTTATCTGCAGGCCTCAATTTTTAGAAAACTTTAGAGAACAAGCAGCATTGTAAAGGCCGAGCAACACAGCAGACAGATGAGGGAAAGAGATGTGGAAGAGACATGATTAATTCAGTTTTAAATTATCAAACAACAATCCAAGCTTTGGACATCTAACAGAGCATTGTTCAAACCATCCTTCCAAAATACAACATGCATAGCATAGCTCCAAACCTTTCATGAGTTGGCCATTTGGTTAATCTTTCCTTAATCTAGGTAAGAAGAGAAGAAGCCAAGAGACCTATGTTAACTCTTGAGGAGCTGCAGGAATCCAAAGCTCAGAAAGAAGATTTTGAGTGTCCTTCATGACAAAGGAAAACCATTGTTGAAAGAAAGTCATACATATTTTAGGTTAAACAGCAATCATGCAGAAGAATGTCCTGTGATCTGATAAGACCAAAATTGAAATTTTTGGACTTAAGGAAGAGTGGCTTAAAACAACATACCCATGACAAAACATGGTGGTAGCGTCTTTATTGTGCGTAAAGGCTTGTCTTCAACAGATAAAAGGAAGGTGGTTAGAGTTCATGGGAAGACTGATAGCAATACAAAAATACCTCAAGTGTTAACAATTGTAAGAGTTTACAAGAACAAGAACGTTCAACATTTAGGTAAAGCTGCAATTGAATGTTTTAGATCAAACCCTCTTTATGTGCTAGAATGGCTACGTCAAAGTCTGCCTCAGTTCAAGCTGACTGGGTTTTATCAATCTTGCAAAGAGGAACTGATAGAATTTTCAGTTTCAGATGAACAAAACCGGGAGGGACACACTGTCCAATGCAACAACTCCACGGGCTTGAATGCAAGTTTTTTTTTTTGTCTAAAACTTTGAAAACCAAGATTTGTTTCTTTCACTTTTTAATCATTATTCAAAACTGAACTTTGTGATTGTAACATGTCAAAATGTGAAAAATTTCAAGAATACCTTTGCAAACTACTGAATGCCATTTGCATTAGCACGTTACACACCATTCCTAGTATACCACAGCTCCCAAGAATTGTATTACTTTACCTTTTTATTTGCACAATATAATAGTTTACTTGTTCTGCATCAATTCATAATGTACTGTTACAGTTCCAAGAATCATTCATTTTGGTCATCTGAGTGTGTGTTCTGTCTGTCTGCCATACCTGACATTTTAATCAGGCTGAGTTGTGACTTTGCCGTATCCTTTTAGCAAACAGTCTCATCCGGAGAATGCATGTAATGAAATTTGCCCTAAATCATGGACATCAGGCCGGAGGTCCAAAAGGTTAAGAGGAGCACAGGGTCAGGTCCCATATAACGCTCCCTGGGCAGAATTAAAAGCGAAAGGCTTCCTTTGTCCGAGCCACCTCAGAGGTCAAGAAGGTCAGCAGGTCAGTGTCAGGGGGAAGACCCAGCTCTGCAACCATCAGTGCTACCCCATCTCCCAACAAAATAAAAAATTCAAACTCGCCTCCTGAAAATTTGTGTTGTTTTTATGGCCAGGGTTCAGCTCAGGGCGGCACTGATAAGATTCGTTGTGCCTTAATTGGGAGAAGAGAAAGTCCATCTCTACAAACACACATACTTTCGAGGTCAGAGGACAGGACAAGCACCTGTGACATTATTGTCACTGACTGCTTGTGTTTGGATCTAAATTCAGATGACATCGGAACAAGAGGTTTGGGGAGCAAATTGGATTCGCGTCAGACCCTCAGCTTATTGATAAAGATGACAGATGCTCACATAGGCATTGTGAACCAGATTCAGACGTTAACACAGTTAACTGCTATTTGCTCGCAGAGCTATTATACTAAATGGCATTATGGTGGGATGTGTGGCTGCAAGACATGCTGGTGCGCTGCTGGTTGGGTGCTTTTGCATGTGTGTGCAAGTTTTAATGTCTGAACTAGAAGCTGCTGGTTTCAATATTGAATGGGTGCACAGGCCAAATGGAAGCTGTGGCAGCTGATTGAGACAAATGGTGTTGAGGCTTGACATCTCAACTAGGAGAGAGAAAGTGCAAAAGATGGACACACTCTGTGTAATGATATCATGCTGGATAAATGCCACATTAGAGCTTTTGTTGCCAGCAAGAACACACCGAAAGACACTTAAAATAGATGACTGATGTAGTATTTTTTTTGGGGAAAAAAAGGTTTTCAAATTAATTTGATAATGTTAAATATTAACTTGCATGACCTCCATATTAAATCGGGATAGACAATAGCATCATCAGATAAACTAGCTTGCGGCTGATCTTGTGTCTTCAGGGCAGATCAAGAGATGTCTACCATGTTTACATGAAGCGACCCTCATTCTTTTTGTCCGTCCCAGGGGCTATCTGTCTTTGTGTCTGCCTTTCTCTTATCTGACTGTCTGAGCTTGTTGACCCTACCTGAGTTGGTTAGTCATCCTTCCCAGGCGTCACTAAGGCAATTTCAAGGAAGGCCATAAATCAACTGACAGGGCTCTGCTATCAGCGACTGACACATCCGACATCTAAGCAAAGTTTAATGGTGAGCTATAAACATTTATGAGTATACCTTTTATATGCAACCCTCTCCTCAAGTGTCTCTGCAGACCTCAATCAGAGTCTCCTTATCAGGCATATGTTGTTTCAGATACACTGAATTGAGGCAAAATTGACCATTTTACTTACCTTAATGGCTGGAACCATGTAACCTTTTGGTCATGGCTTAAGTCTGTGAATATTGATTTTTCTCTATGGAGGTGATTTAATTGCTTTAGGTCAGAGGCACTGATAAGAACACTGAAAGGTGTGAAAATTCATCTTTGAAATGCATGAATCAAAAGAACATAAAAGTGCAAGACTCCCACTTTGTACACACCAAGATCAGATAAAGTTGAAGAAAAATGTTTTAGTATGGCCATTCCTAGTATACCGCCTTACAAAGAAAACTGCTAAAAAAAAAATTATCAAACAGTAATCATTTTTTTGATCAAGATTTTCAATACGTACCAGCAGAAATGCACCTTAAAGGATACAAATCACTGTTTGCAGTGTCTGGTGTTGCAGTAGCCACTGTGTCTCTTCAAGTCAGCATAATAGAGCTGTACATATCATAAACTGAGCTTGGCACCATCATAAGAGAACACAGTCTGGACATGGTAATGGTCAATCAGCCAGTTAGCCTCCCCTTCAAGCGAGATTAAGACTGGACTTTAATGGTGAAATAAGGCAGAACTGAATAGCTTTTACCTGGTCTAGTAAAGGTACTCTAGTGCAAATGACGACATGTGAAGTTGAAATTGTGTGGCAAGAGGAATGGGCAGAAATTCTAAACTACAGCAAGAGGTCTGTGGGAAGATACCCAAAATATTTGAGTCACACAGTTTAAAAGGCCACCAAATAATACCAAAGTGTAAGGAAATGTGTTTTAACCTCTAAACTGAGTTTTATAAAATATTTCTAAAAAAAGAAAAAAAAATTATTCTGTAACTTAGGAAAAAATAATAATTTTGGTGATCATAACTTAAAAAGCAAGATTAAAAATGTATTTGATTTATTATTAAACATTTCAACTTTTTACAGATTGGTTTATTTCTTCTGGTTATAAAAATGATTTCACACAATCTTCAAGGAAACATCTTCAGGTTTTCCTTTTGAGAGAAGACAAATATATTTAACATTAACATTTCACAATTTTCTACAGAATATTTTGTAAGATTATGTAGCAAAAAGTTCTACTTGTAGATCAAAGACACTTGTGTGCTGGGGCCAGGTGAGAAAGCATGGGTTTAATTAGAGCGTCAACACCACTGTTCTGCACAGTCCAGCTGATAAGGAGACCAGACAGATGACAGGAGGTGCGCAGGGCTGACTGGAGTCAGGCTTATCTCAGGGCGGAGAGAGACTGCTGCCGCCCTGGCTTCCTCACGCGATGCAGGGAGGGGTAGACAAGAAAGATATGGAGAAAGCTGTGATAGGACATTTACCTGTGAGTCATTGGTGCTCTCTTCATAATTTTCTGATAGTCAGCGTAAACATGCACATGGTACGCCGGAGTCAAAGATTTACTTGGTCACCAGCAAGATCCCAGTGCCACCTTGTGTCACTAAATGTATCTTTATTTGTAGATCAAGAATCAATGTGCAGTTCATCAATCAGTGAGCTGTCTGTTTTCTTTTTTTATTCAATGGAATTTATTAAATAAAGAAAAAACAAAGTTTTCTCAGAAGCAAAATGAGGTGGGAGTATTACGTATTTATAAAACATGAAAATAAAAAGGTCTAAGCAGATGTTAAAACTGCTTTCTATTCTGAAGTAAAGGATGAAGTGTGAGTGATTTGAATGACAATCCTTTCTGTTTGTATATGATAGCGTTTATGAGGATCTTTGGTCTGTAAGAGAGATACCAATAAAACAGGAAAAAAATCCATAGAGCACTACTGTACAGTGTGTGTGTGCGTGTGTGCGGGAGCAAGTGTGATTAGCTGAGGGTGTGTGTATGTGTGACGCTCTGGCTCCTTGCTGTCTGCGCCTTGCTCCCCGTTGCTCATTGCACACCACATTATTTTTAACCCGCTGCCTCCGAGAGGAAGCAGGAGACGCTTGGGCCTCTGAAGCCCAGCACAATGAGGAGTACGCTCACACAGCCACCAAGTCACACACGTGCACAGAAACACTTACAATTTGCACACCAGCCTTTGACACCTGCCAACAGACACCTGGTAGACACACACACACATTTCAGCCCCAGACATCCATCCTCTACCCCGCTTACACTGGCACACATGACAATGCACTCTTACATGGATGGCCTGCCATACCTTGATCCCCAACCATCTCCACTGTGGTGCAGCTTGTCCCTGTTGACCCAGATCTGGTGGGTCACCCTGGGTCAGTGGGTTGCAAATGGACTGATACTAATTACAGTAAACAGTACCATGTTGAGGAATGTTTGTATGAATTTGAATTTTCATGCATGCATCCATGCATGTGGTGCAACTGAGCAGTCTTGAGTCATGTAAAAGAGAAGTCAAACTCATCCATCTTAAGCAGCAATTGTGAGTCATTAATCATTCATTTTGATTATCCAAGGAGGGGGTTTTAAAGGATTCAGATGATGGTTTGTTTTTAGTTGTCAGTATATACCAAAAGCTCCGATCTGGATCAAACAGCACCAAGCATCTAGTCAATCGGGTACCCAACTCACACTTATTTTAGGAAATGCACTGTTATAATCCACTGAAAAATATGTTTTACTTTCAGAAAAGTTTTAGTTTTACCAATAAATTTGTATGCTTTGTAAAATGCATATTCGAGTCCTAATACATAATACTAGGCGCAAAGAGGCACAGTTGGTAGCACTTTTGCTGTGCAGCACGAAGGCAACAGTATTGTAATGCTGTCTCGGGGTCTGCATGCTGTTTACATGTTCTCCCTGTGCTTGATACTCCAGCTTTCTCCCACATTCCAAAAACATGGCTGTCATGTTGATTGGTCTCTTTAAATTCTCCTTAGGTGTAGGTGGGTGCATGCATTGTTGATTGACCTGTTTGTCTACCATACTTGCTTTTTTATTTTATGTTATTGTTTTCTATGTCAATAATTTACACATTTTGCAGAGGATTTTCTGGGAGGCTACCGTTAACTTAATGGTTTCTCTAATTCCTGAACATTTTAGTTTTCTCTTATCCTCCTATTTGATGAATGTGATTTTTTTTTTATCTTTCATCCATCTTTCCCTTCCTTCCAAAGAACATATGCTGATGTTCCAGGCAGATTATACACCAAATACAAACTCCACTCTTCTCTGAAACATTGATAAAGTCTTAATCTTTAAGCAATAATGTTTAAATGTCCAGTTTTTACTTTGTGTGATTTCTTATTTACTAGAGTTTCTTATTTACTAGAGTTAAAAACAGGAGCATGATTGCTAATAATTATATTTCAATGTCAATCTTAATATAAACACAAACTGGACAGTCGGTAGCACTGTTGCCTTACAGCAAGAAGATCCTGGGTTCGATTCCCGGGGTCTTTCTGCAGGGAGTTCACTTGTTCTCCCTGTGCATGCGTGGGTTCTCTGTGGGTACTCTGACTTCCTCCCACAGTCCAAAAACATGACTGTTAGGTTAATTGGTTTCTCTAAATTTTCCCTAGGCGTGAGTCTGTGTATGTATGGTTGTTTGTCCTGTCTGTCTCTGTGTTGCCCTGCGACAGACTGGCGACCTGTCCAGGGTGACCCCGCCTCTCGCCCAGAACATCAGCTGGCGATAAGCACCAGCACCTCCCAACCCCACTAGGGACAAGGATGTTAGAAAATGGATGGATTGATGGATGTTGTGAACAATACCTGTAACCTGAGAGACTATGCTGTTAAATTAAAATCAACAAAGCATCCATTCAAGAAGTTTTGCTTTGAGATTTTTTTTAATTGAATACTGTAGGTTAGCAGGTCAGCTAAGGCCTTAAGGCACAATGACAGGGCTCCTTGCAGGTGTCATTACTAGAGAAGCAGTAAAAAATGTTATCATATGGTCATCATATTTTAAGTTGAGTCTTTAGTAAACTCTCAAGCAGTATTTAGTCTATGGTTCATCAATGTCTAACTCAAAGTTTTCAAGCACTTCATGTGCTGTTTATAAACCACATTTTTTACATTATTCTGTTTAGTTGGTTTGTATTTTCTCAACCAAACAGAAAAACTCCACCAAATCAGTTTAGACCAGGAGTTGAATGTATTTCAGGATTGAGTCCTTCTAGTATCTGGGTATTTATTTATTTATTTTTTTTTGTTTTAACTTACCTTTCAAAAATGTAAACATTTAATTAAAAAAAATCCTATATTTAACTTTCTGGTTTGGGCGATACAGACTGTCTGGAAAACACTTAGTCAGGACTTATTTGCAATTAAAAGTATTTCAAAACAAGTGAATTTGTCTGCCTCGAAAGCGACAAAAAAGTGTCAGCCGTCTGACAGGAAGCATCAAGGGGAGACCAAGGAACTGCTTTATGATGCTTACAGCTGGGGAATGCACTGGTCACTCCATGACTTTCTCTGGTATCTCTTTAAATTTACTTTGAACAGAAAGAACAGAATGGCAGAAAATATTAGCAGTTTTGAAATTGTAGGCATTTAAAACTTTGATACCACTTGAAACCAGTAACTGGCTTATGTTTACTACTGATAACTGCCACACAGAACCCCACATTAAAAAACAAAACAAAAAAACTGAGCTATAATTTTAGTCATTTTCAGAGCAACTACTTATTAATGATCTACATTGCATTGCATTTTTGTGTAACAGCCTTAAAAGGTGCTCCAGGTTCTTTGGTGATTTCTCCTAAAATATATTTGATGGAATCAGGAAGATTTTGCTATTTTCCATAATTTTTTCCTCTTTTCTTTACAGTCTTCAGTATCTCCTTTCGTTCTAATTGACCTTATTTTTTGTAGCATGCCCAGTAAAATACTCCCATAATGCCTCAACAGAAAAGATACTGACCACCTGAGTGGTGGTGCCTTATAAGTATTTAACCTTCCACATCAAACACACACATGCATACATACATAAACCAGTCACTCAGTCAAAGCAGAAAATCAGATTGACTCCACCTCTAAAGGCATTGCCATTGAAATCAGATTACAGACGAGGGAGCCCAGAATTTCCAGGGCACAGCATCCACTACTAAATTACAAATTTAGCCATAAAAACATACAATATATTACTTTGAGAGACACAACTTAACACACATACAGACACATGCACACATGCATTTACTTTTCTGGGAAAAGTGATCAACAGAGAAAATGATGGCAGGGGGAAAATTGAAGGTAATTAAGTCCAGCCCTCGTTTGTCTAAATCAATGAGATGAGGGGTCATGGACCCTTCTCATGTTGCACCTATTGGTATGCCCTTTTTCAGCCTCCTCTCTATTTCTTTTGCTTTGTATTGTCTTTGCAACCACAATCACAAGTATAACAGTTTAGCTAAAAGAAGTCTCTCAAGTTTTCATATTAATAACAATCATGATTTTGCTCCCTGTTGTCTCATATGCTGTCTTTAGGCAGCCTTCAGTTCTCTCCATGAGGGCTGATGTCGACATCCTGCTTCACAGCCTGTCCAGCCGCCACCGCGAGCAGCCAAACGCCCTGAAAGTGTCTGCCACATTGTTCTCCCACTTGAAAGTCAGCAAAGCTTTGTCAGCGTCCTCTCGTGAAGTCCTTTATCGTATTCACACGCTGTGCTGTATTTTTAGCCCCTCCAAGTTCGCTCCCTTTGTTCCGGCAATTCTTGAGCAATCTTTCAGACCTCCCCACCTCCTCCATTGTATTTTTAGACAAAGGTGAAAAATGGCAGACCTGACGGGGAATAATAAAGGACCTTCCCCTAGTCGAGGGTTGGGTCTGCTAAAGCATGAAGAGGGGCCTTGACACAAACTTCATCACAGAGTGGTGAAGCTTGCTTTCCATTTTCCTTTGCAAAATGGAAAGCAAATTTCTGTTTCAAAAATTAATTCCATAAAGCCATAACACACTTGCTATGTTGGTATAGATCATTGACATAGAATATTCAACCATTTTTAAAAACTGACCTACAAAACTAAATACTAAGGGTAACTTGGACAGTGGTTGAAAAGTGGTTTGGCATCAGAATTTTGCCACGATTCAGAGCTGGTGTAAATATTGTCAGTGAATGGCATACATGCATCAGTGATGGACAGGTGTTCATTGCAGTTAGCTTATTAAGATGAAGCAAATCTGTTTTTCCGGTGTTATTTGAACAAGGTCAAAATGCTGAATGGCTTGAGGTGATTGCATAGTAACTCCATGTAGGGTTAATTTTGTTCAGGAACATCTAGGTCTCACTGAAACCAACATTTTTGCAAGTGCTAGAGTTTGCTGAAGTGATAATGGGAACACATCTTATATGCTTTCAGTTTTTTAATATAACAAAGTCTTCTTCAGCTGTATTTTTTTTTTTTTTTTACACATAGCCTTTCATTTCCTCAAACATCCTCTCCTACATTTTAGAATTCATGTTGGATTCTATTATGTTTAGCTAGCTATGTCCTGCAGCTTAAAGGACATTATTTCAGATTTTCTTATTTTTGTCTGTAGAATCCTTCTACAGTGTTAGTAGTAGAGCGTTGACCCCATGACTTCTGTGTACTATGCCTTAGTTGTTTACAGTTTGACTTGCCGATTGACCCGATTACCACGGACAAAAACTGTGACACTCTGCAATGACATGGAATTCACAATAGTCTCTAAGAAAAAAATCATTATTAAAGGATTCTGTGTACACAGAATGAAAGTACAACAGTTCATCTTTTTAAACTGTTAGGGATTTTACCTTGTCAGTGAGTCTTTAAATGAAAACCTTTGCTTTTTATGTCAGTCCAAACACAGTTTTATTTAACTCTATTTCTACTGAACTAAAGCCAAAACCGTTTGGGTCAAAATCATGCAGTGTTACCACAATCATCACAAATTAAAACAATATTGTTTCTTTCTGCTAAGTGGCAACTTCTTATTCAAATAAGATGGATGGCATAAGAAAGAAGAATGTAAAACTGGCTAAATATCAGAATTTCACATTTAAATTAATATCTTGCATATAAATATTTATGAAATAATTGCTTGTGATATGTGTACAGCATACACACATATCATGTGTATGCTGTACACATGATTAGATCAATGCTCAAATTAAGACTCGGCAACCAATAAGGATATGTTTCATTATGTGCATTCTATATTGTATTCTTTTTTTAATCCATCCTTTCCTTCATAACATTAAAGAAGGAGATTAACTTTGTGGTTGGTGGGGGGAGAGTTAAGTCACTATTTAAACAATCTATGCTAAGGCAACCGTGTTTCATTTCCTGGTGCCTGCCTTAGTTCCCCGGAAATGGCAATACCCATTGAAGCCAGTTAAATCACTGACAGCATGATTAGAGAGGGCCACTGAGGACCCAGTGCCTGGGCAACAAAGCCCAGATAATTCAATTTATCTGCATAAACATACACATCTGCTACTAATTTACCACAAATTTTCAAGAAGTCTTTTACCGCTTTGACAGGAAAGTTTGGGCTCAATTTACTTCCTAAATAAGAACCCTCTCTCTCCCCTCCAGAACCAGATGCGTAAGGATATTGATCAAGCTGCTCATAACCAGGTCTTAGGTAGTGAGTGCTGCATAAAACAGTACATAAAACATAGTCCTAATGGTGCATTAAGCATCAAAAGACAACTATATTAAATGACAGGATATAAATTTCTTCCAGTTTGCAGTCAAGAGGGATGTATTTTTTTTTCCATATCAGAACAGATATTGTAAAATATCACTCGGATGAAGGAGTGCATTTGTGCTGCTTCCCAGTTTGTGATCTTTTGCAGAAACTTGGATGAGCAGTAAAGTTTCTGCATGCATTTTCGCAACAGAACTACTGTACAAACTATGTAAAAATGCATTTACCTCATGATTAGCACTGTGTAAGACCTACAGAACTGAAGTGAACAGATGGATGCTGCAGGGCATCAGCTGTAGCCCATTAGACAGGTCACCATGCTTGCTATTGTCACAGGCTGCATGTCTACATTCCCAGGTCATGTTCTGGAAGTAAGGGGTCATCCCCCTTTACTTCCATCCCCTCTCATGAGGTAGGAGGCAAACATGATGTAATTACACCCATTTAGCTGAGGCTTAAATGTGGGACTGGCAAATGGTTGTATGGGACTCTGCAAAGAGAAGGCTGCTCAAAAAGAACCATGAGCTGTATTTATATTCCAGAAATACAATAAGTGACAGCTGGGTTATTAGCAGACATCCTGTTTATTTTTCCAATGTAATTTCTTCACTTTATTATATTTCATTAACCAGGCGTTGCATGGTCACACCAAAACTGTATTTTAGTGATGAAGCAGGAAAATGTTTGCCTTTATCTTGGCAAATTACAACAAGCATGGTAAGCCACATCAATACCACAGGTCATTAGGGTGTTATCTGTGGCTGAATCAAAGAATTGGCAGTGGGAAAAGTGAAACAAATCCTTGGTGCTTTGAGAACGATAAGCATCATTTATCAATGAGAGTACTGCTGGCCCCATTAACAACCACGGCCCCATTAGCACTATCTGCAAGGCTTTTATGATGCCTTGTCTGCCCACATCTGTATGTTTGGGAGAGGAAATCATTAAACATTGTTTGTGTGAGACACAAGCAGGATTTCAAGCAATCTAACAGCTCGGCCATATTCTCCGGGGGCCCTCTGGTGAGGATATGGTGTTCGGATTTCTAGTCTGCAATATTAGTAAATACATTTAAATATTCAGCAAATTTCCTGTAAAGTATATCTTTGTGTATGGCGACAGTTATAAAAAAATAAAATAAAAATTAAAAATAGTCAAAAGTACTCGTAACAGGTTTTAAAAACCGTAGAAAACTTATCATCAATGTCAAATTAAACCACACTTTCAGGCTTTTATATTTATTTAATCTGTCAGACTGATAGATCACCCTGGTTCTTGGAGAAGCCTGTCATCTATATTTCTCCTGACAGTGACACTACAACCCAAGACTATATTTGCGTGGCATCAAGGCCCTGATTGGACTCCATGTTTCATTTGCTTTGAGGTATATCAGGTGGTTGTGACCAATCTTATTACCATTAGAGCTAAAACACGTAAGAGAAATTTTAAAATTGTTCATAGCTTGTCACAGTTAAATTGACAAGGCAGCTAATTATGATAAAAAAACAATGAATGTAAAATATGTGACAGTCAAAGATGCAATCAAGCCATATAGTAAAGCAATCTTAAACATTTAGTGCCATGTTTACCAACTATGTTTGACTTAAATTTTAGACCCAAATATAAGAACATATATTTTCCTTTGATCAGAGGTTGTTCCCCTCATCTTTATTTGAATAACCAATTTTTCAATTCCACTAATCTACTTTGCAAATTAACAAAGGACATGATGCATTTCAGAGGAAATATTAAATTATAGTGCAAGTTGAGTGTTTAAAGTAAGATGGCTAAATGCATCCAAATATAATTTAAATAATAGTGGTATAATGTTCTCAAATGGGAAGAAGTTAAGTATTCACTGCTGTTGATTATGGAGCATCGGGTCATTCCCAAAGCTACTGATAATAAGTTCAGGTTCTTGCATTTCTCCTTTGACATGTTAAAACTATTTTTTTCCACTTTTGAATGATTTTGACATGATTTAAACCCGCAAAGCTGTTTTGATCCTAGTTTTAATTATACTGGTTCCATTCAGGTTACATTACATCACTACAATTGAAACAACACAACTCCTAATGATTTAGTTAAGTTCAGTTTAATTCAGATCAATTCATAATATGTTAGTCTAGCTTAATATCTATTTATTCAATTTGACACAGTTTAAATCACTTCAGTACTACTGTGTGTTTCTTTACTTAAGTAGTTTAGTTACACTTATTTTACACTCTACTTCACTTTAATTCTGTTCAGTTTAATTAATTTAAATTGAATTAATATTGGGTGAATTCAGTTCAGTGCAATTAAATCTGATAAGTTCACTTTATATCATTCAGTACCATTAACCCACACAGCCTTGCACTCGGCATGTGCAGAAAATGCAAGTGTACAGAAATGAACTTATTTTGTATTTTTTTATAAATAAGCTTACAATAATAAATAACCAAGGTAAGCTTTAGTTTCCTTTTCAACTTTACTGTCGGTACTGTCTAAGACTCAGGGCTGATGAAAATCGAAGTCCTGGCCTCTTACTCAGACAGAAGATGAGGCCACTTATGGTTGCTTGTTCAGACACTGGGGTTCATTGTAAAGTATATTTTCTGCTGCACTCCCTTCCACCTCCACCACCAAAACAAAATGAGCCTCATTTCAATCTAATGAGGTATCTGCTCCAAAGAACACTGGATGTACATACAGACCAGATTTTGAACACAAAATACTCATAGCTACACACATCCGCTCCTCCTGATCAGATGACATCATTAACAATCATTACTGGGACACCAGGAAGTTCAGAGATCTCCGGCTCATAGTCTAACTGCACAAGATCAGGTTAGCCCGCCTGAGATGAAAGATCTGAAAAGGAAAGCACCCACCAAAGCTATTCAACCTCTGGATTTCATCAGGGCTTTACCACTAAGAAAAGGAACACTCCCGTGGTAAAATTCAAGGGAAAATCCAGCTTTTACACACAAGCTTACATGGCCTCCAGAAATGCAAATTAGTAATTATAAACAATTTTAGGTACGACGACTATTTTCCCTACTTTCAATGTGTAAACTGAATTTGTTTCAACAGTTTCTTGAAAGAAACAGCAAAAAGAAGGATAACAGATGTATGCTTTTTTTTGAACATGTATAGTAAAATTGTTTTTGGGAGTTATTTTTTGTGAAAATAAAATTTGTTTTACTGTACTTATTTTGTGGCATGCTTAGTGATTTGGGGTATGGTTTGTTTTTTTAATAGATCCATGACCGCCGGACTCGTTACGCCAGTAGACATGGACACACTAGCCCCGCATTAGTTATGCATAAAGCTTGACTGAGTCCAAAGGCATCTAAGTAGCTGTTCTTGTATGACATTAACCACAGCTACCACAAAACAATTGGTACTGCTGTTGCCTTAAATGCTGACATTCAAGGCATGAAGCCATTTCTGTGCATGTCTGAATTTGTTTCAAGACCAAATATCAAACGGCTTTACAGCCAGAAAACCTGACTGCATATGAAAACATTACAATGAGCCACAAATGTTTTAAAAATGCATGAGTAATTTAAAATCTGTTTCATGAAACAAAAGAGTGATATTCATTAACTCAGAAAGGCACTACCACATCTCTGGGTGAGGATGTAGCATCTTCAAAAGAACAGTCTGTAAATCTCCCACCTTAATAACAGAAGGAATTGATTTCTTATCAAAAAAGGACTTTTTAATGAAATTACATTGACCTAATATGTGGCTTTTGTTTAACAAAAGAAAACAAATGAAGGGAACACTTATGCTAAAAAAAAGTAATTAATGTGGGAAACGAGGAAGAGCACAATAAAAGCAAACACATTAGCTATACAGGAAGTTTTCTTCTATGTGTCTGAACAAAATAAAGAATGGAACACAGATGCAGATGCAATCTACTTTAATTTTCCAATACTATCCACCAAAATGTGTAGCATTGGCTTTAAGTAGCTTTTTGAAGCATGTTGCTCTGAGAAAACTGTAGTCAGCCTTACCGATTTGGAGTGCTGTGATAGTTGTTCATTCATATAAATCCACATAAATAAAAGTATAACGCAAAAGTTAAGACTTGTCTAATCACTTTATGGTTATTCTATACATAAAGTATTCTGATGATGCGGTTTGTTTGGAAAATTGTAAAATGCTGACATCCTAATGACAATTCTGGTCAGAACTGGAGCAGAAACTGCAATGTGTTACTTGAATGCTGGCAGAAGTATTTTGAATTAGTTTTTGTCAGCAATTTGTCTTCCACAGGTGAATTTCATATAAACTGAAATTGCCACAGAGCCCTTTTGGTTTAAGTTTTCAAGACACAGCCTTCATAACATTTTTTTCTGGTTTCTTCCTCCTTAGTGGATAATATGATGCATACCTTTTCAATTTCTACATTTAAGTTCAAGATGAAGACCTTGTCAGTTGGATATTGTGTTATTCACTGATATCAAAGTTTGCCATCACAAAAATAACATAATCAAGCAAATTATTTCACAATTTTGTTTATAAAGTTCATAATTTGGGAAATATAATTAACACTGAACAATGGTGACGTACAAGCATAAACTGAAAATAAAAATTTTTCTAATGATAATTATATGTATATGCCCTCGAATGCTGGATTAGTTTTGTGCATTTAGTGTGTCTTTCCTTTGAAGCTCATATGTCTGTTTCATGACTCTGTTTTTAATGTGGTAGGGAAGGAGAGAAGAGTGACCTCTACTGTTACAGAAACTATAGACCACCTACAGACGATACCCAACACAATAGGTGATAACATTTCTCTCTCTCTAAATACTAATGTCATCAAACATTACATTGACTATGGGAATAACTGTCCAGATACAGTATAAATGTCAACATTTTAACAACATGGAAAAAGAATCTGCCTTTTACCAAAAACACGCAAGTTTTTTTTCTGATGCGTCCCTCCAGTAGATTTCACAACATACAACAATGCCTAGTGAACATTGCAACCACAGAGTTAAATTTATGTGCTTCGTCACCATCCACTTGAACTTTCCATGTCTTTATGAAGGAGGCTAAGATTGGAGCAGGGAACGCTGGAAATCCTTTGAAAAGGGAAAACAAAAGGTCTCCTCTGTTGTGATGAAGCATTCCTCTCAGGAGACCGGGTCTGGGCCTGATTCAACCTTTCACACAATCGGTGGCCAACAATACAACAAACCCTGCCCTTGCAGACCTACTATTGTACTGGAGCACGCCACAGCTGTGGAGAATCACATTTAGGTGTCAGAGGCAACAAATGTTTCTTTAATTGGAATAGTGGTATTAGCTCATGTTTCCTCCTTATGCTTTATGGATCCCCTGTGCCTATTGTTTAGAAGTTCGCGTTGACGTCGCCTTGGCGGCCCCGTCTAATTGAGAGAGTGTGTGTTTGGACTAGATTCAAGGGGACCTTTGAGTTGTGTGTGTGTGTGAGTAAGACTACGTGCCAGATCATGCATTGTCTGTGTTTCTGTATCTCTTGTGTTTCTCTCATTTACTCTAAATCTTACATTTAATAAATATTTTAAATGTGCATGAATTGTATTCCCTGTAGTTTAGAGAACAGACTTTAAAATACTTTTGTTAGTCTATAAATAACTGAATGGCTTAACACCAAATCACATGAAAGATCTGTTATTATATCGACCTTAAAGACCACTCAGGTTTTCTGGTTGTAGTCTACTCTGCATCTCCAGAATCACAACCAAACACGGAGAGGCAGCTTTGAGTTTTCTTTATCCTCCATCAATGTGGAACAAACTCCTCAGAAAACTGCTAACCAGCTAAAACACATAGTTCATTTAAATGAAGGAACTGGAAACCAAAATGTTTCCTTTGATTCATAGTATCTGGAATATTGATCAATACATTTAAAGCAAATCTCCTCGATGATTTTGTTGAGTTTTAACAAAAGGTGATAATTGATTGTTTCACAATTGGTTTCTATGACGTAAAGCACTTTGAACTGCCTTGTTGCAGGAATATGCTTTAATATAAACTTGACTTTATAAATTCTTCTACCAAATCTATAGCTTTCAGGCAGATTAAATTAACATGAACAATGGTGACTGCATTTCTCATATTAATAGATACTACTATAAACAATAATTAAATTGCAGCTTTCATATGCTGTAGCCCTATTTGATCTTATTTTGCCCCCAAAACACCCATAACATGTTTTCAGCAGGCAGAGTTTTTTCTTGTGCATAATCAGCTTTTAATTTGCAGACTTGAAAACACAGGACAGGAAATGAAATATGATTAAAGTTTCTAAATCTAGTTTGTGCCCCTCCACCACTGTACAAAGGGTATGTTTTTGATTTTCCTGGGGTTTGATGTCAATAGTAAATCCCTATTGGCATGATACATACCAGATTTCTTTTAGCACTGTGTTTATCTTTTCAAATCTAAAGAAGATAAGATTACTGATAATCTAGGGCATCAAAGAAACACCAATCTGTCTCTTAATACGGGATCTTAACACTGGTTCATAACAACTTGAGACAATCCAGGACATGAGTGAGAATATTAAAGATGGTAAGAATGAACAATACTTTCACTACCTCAAGAAGAGCACTGTGCTTCACTAATTTGTTTTGTAAAGTATTTTATTCCTTGCTTATGTAGACAGAATCACTGTATAATCCAAACACAAATTATTATTTTTAATGTGATTTAATCAGCACAGGCATAATATTTTTCTGACATTCTAACTATTTATTTTAATTAGATACACAGATTCATAGAAATCATTTAAGAAAATGGTCCACACTGTAGCACAAATGAAAACTGCTTTTATGTTTGTGCTTTGACGTCTTCAGAATGTGCATCATTCAGTATTGAAGCATATTAAATAAAATGCATTTCTGTTGTAATAGGAAGGTCTAAAGAATGGTTCCAAAAATGTTTAAATATATGGGGTTCAAAAGTGGGCAAAAGAGTCCCTTGTGTTTTTTCTTGAGTCTTAAGACAGAACAGGTGTTGCTGGTCTCCAAGATCAGTGTCAACTGGGGATTACTGTATGTGCTGCTAAGGGATTGTGAATGCAACTCAAGATTTACTATCATTTGAAGATAGATTAAAATATGGATTAGGAGCAAAGTCGCAGATAGTGCTAAATTCACAAAATAATCTGTCAGCAGGCCTTGAAAAAAATTAATTGCGTGCAAACAGTGTCAACATGGTCTGTGTATGTGTGGGTGTAATTCAATGTTTGTGTGTGTTGCATAAAAAGGGATTATGTTTGAAGGGAATATAGTTCAAAACAATATAATGAGAACTCTAAAAAGATGTATTTAATTTTTCTTGTTTTAATGTTTAGACTTATCCAAAAATAAGTGAGAAAAATGCAAAACAAAAGATTAATCTCTCCTTTTAAGTGTATTTATTCTACAGCCACAAAGTCAAGCGTTTTCATTGTGATTTTAAATGATAAGCAGAAAAACATAATTATTTAAAAATTACATGCAATACATCTGTGACGAAGCGTCACCCTGAAGTCAGCATCCCTACTGTAAGACATAATAGTGGCAGCATCATTCTGTGGGGATGATGCTGCCAAATAGGGAAAGTGGTCAATTCTTGATCCACCGGGGGAGGAAACAAAAAGCCAGCAACAAAATGTAGGAATTTAGCTCAAAGCGATAACACATGTTTAAATGGCCTTGTTGGGGTGGTGCATTGTGTAAAGGTAGACCCTCTGCTTCATAAACAGAAGATATTAATCTTCAATGCAGCCATTCTGAGTTCGATTCCCAAATCTGAGAACTGTGCTGCATGTCTTTGTCCTTTCGCCGTCTACCAATTTCATGTGAGACCTGCTGCAATGCCAGAAAAAAAACAACTTTTAAAAGAATAAACTAATCCAAGCTCAGAGTAGGAAATGTATGCTAGCCTATGTAAAAATGTTAAAACAAAGTATAATTTTCAATCCACTTTATATTTATCCACTTAATACAATCACACTTTAAAGGTTGTGAATATTTTTGCCAGGTACTGCAGCTTTAGTGCTGCAGTGCTAATGAAATTTAAGCTGTAAAATGCATAATAAATAAAATGTCAACATAGTTGGCATATGTTATGTGGGATAAATTCCACCAGTAAGATTGTGCATCTATTGAAAGACATATATGAACGAAGGTAAAGGATGATTCTCGACTCATTTTCCAAAGTTTGTGTGTGTGAAAACAATTTACGTCTTTCACACCCTCCCTTAACTATGGCCTGTATCTTTGTGGATTGTTTTTCAAATCTAATATGGTTAGAGCATTTTTTGTCTGAGCACATGAGTAGTGAAAGGGTGGAAGTGAGCGGTTGGAAGAGAATTCATTAGTGAGCAGACAGGTGGCTAGTGTTACACTCCACTAGTGAAAGTCAGCAGCCAGAGCTGTCTCGTACTCCACTCCCTCCAGTTCCTACTCTCTCTCTCTCGCTCATTGAGCAGTAAAGCTACACCAGCCTGGATGACATTTCTAAAGACAGAAGGCCACTGATTAGAAAATGGTCCACACTGGAACAACAGACACCGATCTTTATCAAAGTTGAACACACCCCTTCCTCGACGCCACGCCCTTCTCAGATCCCCCACACCCCTCTTTTCCCTTTTCTCTCTTTCTGCAACCTTGCTATCTAGCCGCCGTGCAGGGCTACCTCTCATGGGAGCCAACTATAAGTACTCCATCAGGCAAACTGCATTAGTGTAATTTTGTCCCAGGAAATTAGCAGAGCAGAGCGGCGCCAATTAGAAGTCAATAGCTGGCTTTATTAATCGAGCTAGCCATCGCAGTTGATTAAATTAAGCTGTGACTGAGCTCTGTAGTGTGTGCGTGTGCGTGCATGTGCGTATGTGTTTGAAAATCTTTGTGCATGTACTTATCTGTGTTTGTTTGTTCGTCCTTGGCTGTGAGCATGGACTCGCGCAGAGAGCGGCAGGTGCTGCAGACTTGCTGATCCTGTCTCATTGTGACTGTCTACGGCTCTGTTAGAGCCCAGTAATATGTGGATATTGACCCTCTTTGACTGCAGCCTCTTATTAAGACACTCTGCAGAGCTACTGGCATCAGTTTATGTGGATACAAGCCAAACAATTGGATAAAATAAACTGACATTATTTCACTAGGTATCCTAATAATATTGATCCAACTGCAGGCCAGACAAGAAGAACGTTGCTCTATCAAACAATGAATCAAAACAAGTGAGGCTATTCTTGTTTTTTTTGTTTTTTTTCTTCTGTTATTTTCAGTTATGTCTTTAGTGTTGATATGCCTGCTTTATGGCAAGTTGATCTTTTAAAACAACTTTTCTACTTCATTGAGCTTGCATAAAGGATTCACTCTGAATGCAAAAAGTTATTTTAGAGGATTTAATTGATTAAAGCTGCAACATATAATTTTATAAATAATATGTTGTTTTAGACATTTGTTGAAATGTATGAGACATAATATGTGAACAAATCAAGCTCCTTTGTTTCCTTCCTGTTGTCTTACTGCCATCTGCAGAAATGCACCATGTAGTCAGAAGCTAACGATCAGAGCCAGAAGGAGGGCCTTAGCACAGTCAATTACACTCTGATAAACACGTTTCCTGTAACTGTAAGTTGTTTTGTCACTGTTAGAAAATTAAGCAGCACTTGCAAGAGCATTATTGACAGCGCTAAAACCTTCCTTCTGGCTCTCATTGGTTCTTTCTGACCAGGAGCAGTGTATTTATGTAGAAGGCTGTAAGGCTGCAGAGAGGAAACAGAGGAGTTCACTTTTTTTCACAGATTGTCTCCTGTTATGTCACAACATGCTGACAGTTTCAACAAATATGTAAAACAAAACTGTCCAAAACAAAATGTGTAAAAATATTTGACCTTTAAGGTGAACACTAAGCTGTGCCACAACTGCAACCTGGAGCATAATCAGCTTGTTTTAGGTCATGATTCAGTATCTCATTAAGATCTCGGTGCAGACTTTGATTAGGGCGGTCCAAAACATTCAGGATATTCAGGGATGTCTAATCATGTCGTGTTTATATTTAATTTCCTGACCCACGTGCAGAGAGAACTCAGGGAACACAAAGTAGAAAAGGTGAGTGGTTTGCTCACGATATGTAGAGTGGTATGAAAACAGAGTCTACTATTTATATATCCTTTGTTTTAGGGGACAGCTATCAGAGAGAGCAGAGAACTGGTTAGAAGAAGGAGGATGTGGCAAGAAGAATATGTGTTTAAGAACCTGAGGCTCTGCTTACTGGTTCCACAAAATAGGTAAGGCTCCGGAGGAAATAGGCAGGTTTTTGAATAAGTTGTCTGAGAGCAGACATGCAGGTGGGCACTGAGGTTCCCAGAGCATTGTGATGCTACCTTTAAAAACTCTAAGAGAAGTGTGCATAGGGACTCTGTGAAGCTAGCTTCTACCACATAGGCTGATCATCATACGAAGAACGCACACTTTTCCTAGACCTTGCTCTCTATTACGTGTCCTGACCTCTGTGTTATTTATCCAGCAACTTTGAGCCAATAGTTACTAAACTGAAATATTTTTTTTTGGTCATAGAAAAATATCTCTGAAAACATTTTATGAGTTATGTCAACAGTTATTGTGTATTTGATGTGTGTTTAACTATTTTACCCCTACTGCTGAATTCTGACCTGGAAACTTTGGCAACCTTTACTTAACTATTGACATTTATTTTATTTAATACCACTTTTATAGTCTATAGTGGTTACAACACTATCTGCAACTTGGAACTAGAAAACCAGTGACTTAATTGACATTCCTCGCTGGCACACTGGTAGCATAGATTCCAATTACTGCCTTGCCAAGGGAAGGGAAGCAATCCGTTGGAAAGACGCATCGTGCAAATAATCTCAGATGAATTAACTTTTAAGACCAGGGAAAATGTGTGTCAAGCAGAATAGTCATCATACTCTAAAATTCAAGATTTATGTCAGTATTTCCAGATTTTGTATATTATAAAAATACTATAATTTTTGTTCTACTTTAAACTGCCAATAAATTCAAGTACTTAAGTTAAGGGCAAAAATATAACAGTGAAAAGAAAAACAAAATCTGTTTAAAAAAATGTGACACAGGAGGCATTTTGGTATATCATTTAAAATTGTTAGAACATTTGTCAACAGACTATACAGGCAGATGAAGCTACTGTGTCCAGTTGTAGGTTATTTTCTTATTATGCTTGTTGCAATGGTAATAATAGACCTATACTATAAAATTGCTTTATAAATTACACTGACTAGCCTTTGGTTTGGCTGAATTTTGTAAAATTAGGCACGAGGACCTGAACATAGAACATATCTTTCCCAAATTACATCCTGTTCGTAGCTCTTCATCCAGATTTGAGTGTGAATTTTCTGTTATTTCTGGCACCGCCCATATGTCTAATCTCAAACTCTAAGCCTTCACTTGCAATCTTTCACAAACTTGCCCTAATCCATGTAACAAATCGGCCAGCTAACACCTGTTCTTGCAAGAGATCAGGATAGAAAAAAAAAAGACTGCCAGAAAAAAAATGTGCTCAGGAAAAAGCATGAATTTAACATGTGAAACGTGCTATTTTTTTATTTTATTTTTAGTAGTAAAATATATAGTTGTACTAGAATGCATATTGTCTGTGTTGTTCTGCCTGTTTTTCAATGGTTTTGTCTGTTTAAATAATGCCTGCAATTTATGTATGTTGAAAAAAGGAAGAGCTGAACTTATCCAGACAAACTGAAGATATATTTACCAGCAGCATTAAATAGCTTCAGAAGGAAATCGATGCCAAAGTGAGACAATAACAGATTATAAAAATGTTGTCCGGTCTGGCAAGTCACAATTTTAGTGCATTTAGATGGTATAGTCAGAATTGGGTGTAAACAGCATTAAAGCATTTATTTAGGGTTACTTTTCAAAGCAGAATGTCTAGGCCGGTTGGTGTGTTGCTGTTGTCATAGTGTGGATGGAGATTTAGTTGGAACAGGTTGGGCCTTTCCTTTATGTCAATGATAATGTCACTAAGTTTAAACCCTTTTCCAATTTGATGAGCATGGCAATGAATTTATTAAACTCAAATTGGTTCCAGTGTCACAAGATCTGAATTAAATGGAGCACTTATGTTACGAGATTTTCACTTGACAAATTAGCATCAAATGTGTGATGTTTTTATGTAAATGTGGCGCAAAATCTTTGAAGAATGTGACATTTTCCTTGGCTTCCATAATTCTGAAGGCGGAGCTATGGACCAACGTGGTCCTTAATGTGCAAAAACATCCGACTGCATGAAACTTTATATAAAACATACTTTTATATTTATTCAAGTGCAGAAAATGTATTTCACTGCTGCTGAATAGAAGGTCTCCAGTCTTGCATTTCAAATGAAAACCACTTGAAAATCCAGGGCTCTGTCTGTCTTTGAGACAAAGTTCAGCAACCACAGAATGTTCAACATCCTCAAACCCCACACTCTCCACACAGACACACATCATTGTTGGCAGGCGTCTGACCACTTTTAAAAGTAGATTACCTTAAATTAATCTGAAGGTGTCAGTGCCATCAAATTTGAAATAGCTTTCACTTTTTAAAACCCAAATTTACTTTGAATTGTGTTTAAAAAAAAAAAAAAAAAAGGCATAAAAAAACTTTTTAAATGTATCCCACCCATCATTTTATCCAGCTACAAACATGCTAGCATGGCCAAGGCCCGAAAACAAAATCTGGCTTCATTGGCCCAGAAAGGACAGCTTCCCCAGGGCTTTGTCTGAGAGGCTGGTGGCTAAGTTGCTTTGACAGCTACATGCTTTAACAAATACAGTTCGCATCTAGTGAAGAAGTGTCTTTGAAAGGAGATAAGCTAAGCAGAGTTTATATGGCTATTGTTAAGAGTGCTAGAGGGTAGCAAAAGGTTACTTTGTGAAGCTTGTAGCTAACTGTAGCTTCTGAATAAAGCTTGCCTACTGTGATTGAGCTCATTATGCTTATGACCGGTGATCTTTAGAACAATGTAGTGTATGCAAAATGGTATGCTGTAGGCAAGTCCACCAACATATTAGTGCTAAAATCTGAAAATTGCCCATTTTATAATTGAAGTTGCATAAAAGCAAATACTGGAATTTCTAAATTCATGCTTTTGTAAAATGGCCTAAAGTCTTGGACAACATATAAGAGATGCTACAAATCCTTCTGCAGTGGCACTAACCAGTTGCATGAACAAACAGAGGTATAAATACCTCCCAAAAATTGGCTTACCAGGCAATGCAGTTCAAAATTTTACCACAGAAGCAATACTACCTGTGGTGGTAAACAAAGCATTTGATATTCATCTCCCCTGTGTCAGGTGGGCTCATAGGGTTGGTAGGGAGGCAGGTATTGGTGCTGACTGCAGAACAGTCTTGGGTTACAAAGAAAAACTGAAAAGATTGATCAGGATTGCAACAAGGGAATTGTAACCACAATGTCTACACATGGAGAATTTAAACTCTTCTGACAAGGGGAAGGAGAAAACAATTGCAGTGCCCTCTAAAAGTATACATATGCTTTGTCACATGACAACCAATAACAATGTATTTTGTTTGGATTCTATGTAAAAGAGCAAAACAAAGACGGTATATATTATGAAGTTGTAGTGTAATTATAGTTGATTTTCAACATGTTTTATATTTTGTATTTGAAAAATGTGGCATATGCAAACAATGGCCTTCATGGTGACACAGTGGTGGCGTCATGCAGTGGGGATGCTTGTCTTCTCTATGAGCAGGGCAGCAAGTCAGAATGGATGGAAAAATGGGTTAAGATAAATACAGGACAACATGAGAGAAAAACCTGTTAGAGGTTGCAAAAGACTAAACCAAATTAGTTTGCATTTTAAGTACTGTCTAAGTAGAAATATTGTACTAGCTAGAAGTACTTTTCAGTACTTCTAACTGAAAAGCCAGTACATTTCAAAATAATTTTTGGGGTATTTTTTTAATCTTTCCAGCTCATTTGCACAAATGTTTTGATGTAACATTTAGGTTTGTGCTCTCTTCTCCAAAATTTCCCAAATTTGACAAAGAATCCATTTCTAACTGAGCCCCAACAAATAGGCCTATTCACACCAGCTACATCATGTGAAACATTGCAGAGACATGACCAGTTGCTAACCTCATCACTGCAGAGTCAAACAGGCCTCAGGCACAGCAGTGTGAACGAGTAAAAACCCAGCGTGAATAAACAAAATCATAATCCACGGCTTTTTAACACGCTACTTACAGACTTGTTGATATTCCTAATTCCAACCTTCCCTCTGCGAAACTGGGTGAGGACACGTAAACACAACATTTTAAACATAAAAATCAAAGAGAAGGCTTTGACGAAATTAAATTGGCCTGTCAGTACGGCTGAATGTTTAAAACATTGTGCAAACAAAAAGCGAAACTCTTTCCACAAAATTCAAAACATGCAATATGGAGGCATGAAGGGAACACAACTTTCTGGGACGATTTATGAGACTCGCTTTGTTCTTCTTTTCTTTCTTACGCTAGTGGAAAAAAGCTCTTCTCTCCTTATTTTGAGGTCCTTCAGGCCCCTTTCTCACAAGTGCATCTGTTTTTGTATTTCTCGGAGAACATCACTCATTAGGTGTCGCATCATGACAGAAAATGTGATGTGTCGGGGCTTGTCTTGCTATCTGTCACTGCAGCCCTGCTCAGTGTTTGCGGGTGGCTTGGAGTGATGAGTCTCAATACACATATTTGCTGTTCTAGCATGGCCCAAACAATGGCGAGGTCAGCCATCAAGATGACCCTGACTGTCAATGCAACAAAATACGAAGATGTTTCAAAAGCTTTTTAACCCTGGGGCTTAATGGCCAGAGATGCATTCTCAACAATTACCATGTAGCTATGAAGCCAGAGAGAGTAACTTGACTACAAATTATAAAAAAACCCAGCAGGTTAAAAAAAAATGTTGATAATTTCAAGAAAGCCAGCATTTACAGATGCATTAAAGGAGTACATCACTTTTCCAAGAAGCAACTAATGAAAAGATTAACCCAAAGTTCGAAAGCGACTATTTACTATCCACAATATTCCAGGCTATGAATCATTTTTATGATGGGACTTCGAAAGGCTGGAATGTGAAAGCATGAAAGTGACGGAGGGTCGTTGCTAGACACAGGGTCAGATAGCTGCCACAAAAGGTCGCTCAACCCTGTGACACTGCAATATGCCCAAACGGTGACATTGTGTGTGGCTCACCAGGTGATGAAAGCAGGGAGCATGGAGTTGAGGCAACAGGAAACAGAGGCTGTAGAGAGGAAAAATGCAACAACGTACTATCATCACCAAGTGAACCAGGGGAGCTACCATCTCTGGATATTGCTCCATAGGGATACTTGGATCTTAAATATATTGTTAATATGTTCATCAGATGTCAGCTATTGCTAACTAACTAAAGTGTTTAGTTCTTAAACTTCTGAGACAAAATATTGATGCTTAAATTTCTTTTATAGGCATGACCATCTAACATTTTATTCCAAACCATGCAAGTCTTATTTGATTTCAGGATTCCTACTTCCAGTTTTCTTTTAAGCACATTTTTTTTTGTATTATTTTGCACAGAAATATCAAAACTTAAATTGCTTATTTAGAAACATTCAATGTTCTAGACTATTGTACTAAATGGAGATTTGCCAAGTAATTGGATAGTGGAGAGAGCTACAATGTGCTGACAGGACACACTCTTGAATATGAATGTTGTCACTGCATGAAAATGACCTGAGTAACTGACTCAGTAAGGTAATTTTGTACTAATGAGGCCGTTAAAATGAAAACTAAGAACACAGAGACACGAGTTAAAAAGTTAAGTTTCTACAAGATACCAAAAGTAACTAACTAAAACATGCAATGTGGATTTTTCAGGCTTTTCAAGCGGCTATGAACACATATGTTGGAGAGATCACGTGTTGCTAAGAGATGTATGCAGAGCAATGGTGTAGCAACAGTTTTTGGTTTTTGGGGTATTCTTGATATTTGGATAAAATAATATACAGTGGGGAGAACAAGTATTTGATACACTGTTGATTTTTCAGATTTTCCCACTTGCAAAGCTTGTAGAAGACTGTAATTTTTATCATAGGTACTCTTCAACTGTGAGAGATGGAATCTAAAACAAAAATCCAGAAAAATACAATGTATGATTTTTAAATAATTAATTTCCATTTTATTGTGTGAAATAAGTATTTGATACACCAGAACAATGAAACTTAATATTTGGTACAGAAACCTTTGTTTGCA
>CAEGAE010030192.1:0-12349 GCA_903067095.1 Girardinus metallicus | reverse complement strand
TTTTCTGGATTTTTGTTTTAGATTCCATCACTCACAGTTGAAGAGTACCTATGATAAAAATTACAGTCTTCTACAAGCTTTGCAAGTGGGAAAACCTGAAAAATCAACAGTGTATCAAATACTTGTTCTCCCCACTGTATCTATATATATATATAGAGAGAGAGAGAAACTAGTATATATATATATATATATAGAAACTAGTATATATATATATATATATATAGAGAGAGAGAAACTAGTATATATATATATAGAAACTAGTATATATATATATATATATATACTAGTTTCTTTTGTTACTTAGCTCAAATTGCTTCAAAGTGTGCTGTATCGGCTCCAGCATCACAAAAACAACTGGCAGAACCCGGCCCCTGCCAACAGATGTTTGTCAGGGGGGGAAAGACTTTCATCTCGTATTTACATCGGTCCTTCATTTGATCTTTCACTCACAGGCAGATGTATGCAGGCTTAGTATACATGGTGTAATTGCTTTAGCATTTTCAGGGGAGTTTCTACAGAAGTTGTGTGTTGCAGCCTGTACGAGCAGATTTATGTTTTGTGTTTTTGGTTGATTCAGCATTTTTGTACATTTCTGGGTTTGGTTGTTAGTTACTGTTTCTCAGATTCTTGCGTTTCCATGATTCCAGTGTTTCTTGTTGTTTACTGGGTTCACCATGAATCATTTTCTCAATCAGTCTTATCAATCATCTGTTTCCTCTCCTCTGTATTGACTGCACTCCATTTCTTTTCGAATTTGCTTTTTGTCTCCTTGCTTTTTGTCTCCCTACTTCGCCTACCTCCTGCCAGTGATAGGTCATCTGCCAAAACAAATATGAATTTTTTTCTCAATATTCGTAAATGTAAAAATCTGATGTGCAACACATTATATCAACATTTCTCAAATACTGTTGCCAGTGACACTTTGTAGCACTCATGTTACTATGTTCATGTCAAAGGAAAAAAAAAATATTCAAGAATTCAAAACAAATTCACCTGAAATGCTGAAGAAATGCAGAACACAACCCAAAACCCAACAGGTACTGCAGTGATATTCAGTAAACGACAACATGCATTCCAATGACGCTTGTTTGTCAGAGTTAAAATATCTAAAAAAATAATGACTTTTAAGTGGGTATTAGGCATACCTTTCATTAAACACACCTTCTTTTTATGAAAAAATTTCCATTGGCCTGATGTAATTTTCTAATCTTCAATGTCATGTTTTCATTAGTTTGAAGCAGAATATTACAGAAATAAAAACTTTAAAACATTGGTTAGTTTGTAATTAATCCATGTATTGTGTTTCACTTTGTGGATTGAGTTACTAAAATAAATGCACTTTTTAGTAATGGTCTGATTCATTGAATATGACTAAAGATCAGGCAGTCAAATCACATTATAATGCTGCTGTATGTACATGTGTTTTTTTAAACAAAAAAAATTAATAGTAAATTATTGCACTTGCATAATGCATTAGTTGTAAAAGAACTTTACATTAAAGTATTCTTTTACCGTTCATAAAGTTCTATCTTTACTTTAGAATTGATCTGACATTCAAATAATTTTCTGTTTTGAAATATATTCATATGTTTTTCTTTTTCTTCTGCTTGTGTGGCACTCCCTTAATTCCATGTTGATTGGCTTCAGGGAAACTACTGGTGAATTTGCATGTAGCCACATTTCTGACACGCTGACACATATGTGCTCTGTTTTCCCGTCTGTCGCTGCAGTCTGCTGCTTATCTGCATCATGACTTCTCTCTTGTATTTGCTGTGTGCTCTGTGCTGGGCGTTCAGGCCGGGCTGTAGCGTCGGTTTGCCTGAGTGGTTCCAAAACATCACCACAAACCTCTTCAGCTTGCCTGGAGATGTAACTCTTGGAGGACTTTTTCCAATTAACCAGCAATCGAACAGCATCGGTATCATTAGTGAGCCGAACAGCATCAAGTGTGAAAGGTAATGTAGTTATTTTTTTTAGATCATCTCTGCTAAATGAGACCTAAACACATGTTTAAACTTAACTTGACTGATTTGTTCCACAGTTTGAATGAAAATGGACTTGGTCTTGCTCTGGTGATGAAATATGCTGTAGATGAAATCAACGGAAAACAGGATCTTCTGCCAGGCATCAGATTAGGTTATAAAATGTACGACACCTGCAGACACTCTTCAATCGTTGTGAAGCCCACTATCTCCTTCCTCACTGAAAAAACAAGCAACGCTCTTTCTGTAGAGTGTAATTACACCGACTATGAAACCAGCATATCAGCCGTCATTGGCCCTCAGACCTCGGAAATGGTGTCAGTCATTGGAAAGCTTCTGGGTTTCTTTCTGATGCCTCAGGTTTGGACATAAATTTATCTTGCATTAACTGGCTTTGTTTTCTTGTTGAGGAAAACTGTATAAAACTTTCAAATATTTAGAATATTTGTATGTCATTAACTATTCATTTGTTCTTTTTTACAAAACAGTTGTACAATTATTTAAATCTTCAAAGTAAAACGACAGAATATGTCATAGTTCAGAATCAGGATGGGATTTTTCTCCCAAACTATAAAGTGTGGCAGAGATCTAGCAATACTTGCAAGGTGATTAAGTCTTTGATGTTTTCACATCCAAATATTTTGGTTTATATCAACAATTTTGAAGAAAAAAATAAACCTTAAAACTTCATTAGGTCAACAGAATGATGTCTTCTAAAATACATTGTTCTTATAACTCTTGTGTAGTTTAATAGTGCTACAATTATTTGTGTCCTGTGCTGAGCACAGGGATCAACTTTAGGTATAAACACAAAACAGAAACGCCACTTTTGCAACTTTTTCAGCTAAAAGTGAAAAAAAAGAGCTTCATCTTTCCAATGACGAATTTTCCAGTTCTGCTTAGTCCTGTCAGGGTTTCAGTAAGCAGACAAGTGGCTGGAAGGGGGCGAAGCCTTGTGTCACAGCCATGCATGCATGCACTCGAACTGAAGGGTAATAATCTTAGGTGCAAATGCTCTGAAGAGCATCTCTGTGGACTGAGGCTGGAATGACCAGAGAAAACTCTTATTAGGTCCATAGTTGATTGAAATTCTTGATTAAAATGTTATGTTGGAATGAACGCTAAGTTTATTTCTGCATGTAAAACGATTTTGTTGCAAAATTATTGTCATGGTTCCATGGATGTTAACATCTCCCAAATTTGAACAAAGACTACTTATTTTGTCTAAAATGATCAAATTTAGAAAAGTCCTGCCAACATTTAGTTTTATTTTATTGCATTAAAGTGCACAGTGTAAAATTTCACCATAAGTTTTGTTTTAAGGTCACACAAACTATGTTGATTTCAAAGTTGTTTCTTTATTCGAGATTGTTTCATAATGTGATTCTTTTTGCCCCAGATTAGCTACGGTGCCACCAGTGACAAATTCAGCGATAATCTTCTCTACCCATCATTCTTCCGCACGGTGCCCAGCGACAAATGGCAAGTGGACGCCATGGTTCAGCTTATGTATGAGTTTAACTGGACCTGGGTCGCTGTGATAGGCAGTGAGGAGGAGTATGGACAAAGCGGTGTGCAGCAGTTCTCCAAAGTAGCAGAGAATAAGTCTGTGTGTGTGGCCTATCAGGGCCTGATCCCGGTGTACACTGACCCTGGACCAGCAGTCCAAACCATCATCAACAACATCAAAACAACAGAGGTCAAAGTGGTGATCGTGTTTGCCCTCCCAGAACCGGCTGCGTTCTTTTTTGAACAGGTTAGTGAAGAAATATGGAGTGCTGAAAGAGTGCCACAATGTAACAAATAAAGAAATCCAGTATTTTATAGCTAAGCTGAGAAAAATACATTTAAAAACTCAACAAGAATTATTTAAGTTGAATTATGTGTTAAAATCAGGAAGTGATCCACTCAATTATTTTTTTAATAATTACTTTGGAACCAGATGATTGCATACACTGTATAAAAGACATAACCATTTCTGCGTTGTCTGACATTAAATCAGAGTAAACTTGTCCTGTTTTAGGTTTCTATGACTATCAAAATAATTTAATTTGCTACCTGAGTAATGAGATAGGAAATTTTCCAATAATCTTTTTTTTCACATACTAAAATTACTCCACCTTTAAATCATTTTATGGAGTCACGACTAATGTCATGACTTTATGAGCTTGCATTGATGTGTTTTACTGCCTCCTTTATTTGGGAACATTGGAAAATCAAAAGAAATCACCTAAAATATCTGGAAGAGAATGGTCGCCTTCCTCAAGTCTGGTTCATCCTTAGTTACAATTTCCAGATCCCAAATGTTCATATTTTAACACAAATTATATGCAAAATATGAGTTGGTTAAGCCATCAACAATGCATCAAAACATTGAAAAGAAGATTAAAGTTTGGGCACAAACATTCTCCCAACTGGACAATGACCCTTAAATCAGCTACAAACTAGCTTAGGGACAATAAAATTACCAGTTTCGGGAGGATAATACAATATCCTGATCTCAGTCCCATAGAAAATTTGTGAGTATAGCTGAAAGGCTGTGTGTAGTGACATCAGTTCTGTCAGGAGGAATGGACCAAAATTTTAGCTGCAGCTCGGCTGCTGTGAGAAACTTGTAGAAGAGAACCAAAAAGTTAACCTGAGTCAAATCTTTTGAAAGGCAATTCTACCAAATACTGAGATCAGCCAAATGGTATTACTGTGACATTCAGCAAATTGGAAATTGTTTTGATAACTCCACCTGATCTAAATCAGGAAAAGTTAATTCTGATTTAATATCAGACAAAATGTCAAGGATCATTTTATGCATTGCAAACATCCACAGTTTTAAAGGTATGTCTTGTAATCATTTTTTACTATGTTAGTAAAGTTTTAAAGGTATGTCTTGTAATCATTTTTTACTATGTTAGTAAAGATAATTAATGTAATAATTTAAACAGTTATTGTGGTCTTTAAAATAGACTAATGTCTTGTATGTTAACATTCACATGAGGTCAGGTATTTGGCTTGTGGAACGCTGCATAAGTGAAGTATTACTAACCTCTAATGCTGTTGGATAAAACAAATATATCAAATGTTGAAGAAAAATTGTGTAGTAGTAATTCTCTGCTACATTTTTTGTTCATCATATAGAATTGATTTTCCATTTCAACTTTTAATCAATTAATTACACATTTTTATCTGTGAAACTCTGAAACCGCCACAAAACAACAAAACTCATTTCAAAGGCACATGCTATATCAATTAAAGTTATCTCGTCTCATTTATTCCAGGTCATCAAGGAAAATTTAACAGGTGTGTGGATCGCCAGCTCAAGCTGGATAATCCATAATCGAGTCATTTCCATTCCCAGGATCAAAGACATTGGCACAATCATTGGGTTTGTTGACAAGTTGGATAGTTTGGATTTACTGACCAACTACACAGAAGCACTCCTCGGAAAAATAAGTGAGGAAAGGGAAAATAATGCTACTATACAACCAAAGTCTCATAGTCCTGACAATCCATGCCCACAGTGTTGGTACCTGTCGCCAGCTAACATCACCTTGGTGAATGACCTCGCAGTGAAGAGACTGGGCTTCGCTGTGTATTCTGCCGTCTACAGCGTAGCGCAGGCACTGCATAAGTTGCTTGAGTGTAATTCAGCTGGTTGTAATTGGGGACCAGACTCAAAAATCTATCCCTGGAAGGTAACATTGGCTAAAAGCCCTACAGCTGACTGAGCAGAGCTAAAAAATTAGCATGTTTTTTAACATTTGAATTACATCTGGTTTTGCAGCTATTGAAGGTCCTGAGGAATACTTCTGTTAACATAAGTGGCACAATTTTACAGTTCAACGAAAATGGTAACCCAAATGTCGGGTACAACTTGGTGGAGTGGATCTGGAAGTCCTCAGACAAAGTTGCCTTCAAAAATGTGGGAAATTATTATGAAAACAAACTGTTCATCAACACATCTCGCTTTGAATGGCACACTGAGAACTCAACGGTAAATTCAGTTACTTCTTTGAAATACTTAAGTCAACTTATATGAAAAAAAATTTTTTTTTTTACTTTTCTTCTCAACATAACTGTTTCAGGTTCCTCTGTCGACCTGCTCAGCGCAGTGTGCCGATGGCCAGGTTCGCAGAGTCAAAGGCTTTCATTCCTGCTGCTATGACTGCATTGACTGCTTGGCTGGCACTTACCAGGCAAATAAAGGTAATGTGATCGGCCATGCTTCTGTTATGTAAATGAGTAGATGTACATTTTGAGCAATGAAAAGTTGAATATGGACTTGGTCTCGCTAACCAACATTAAATATGCAGGCTAATAAGCTTCATTAATCTATCAAAAATTGATCTGAAGGTAGATTTATTCTCTAAACCATAATGTTAATTTAATAAATGTTCCATTAAGTAAAAGGAAATTTATCAATTAAGATTAAACAAAGAGTGAAAGAAGTCAAAATATTACCAAAGCTTTTATCAGTTGTACATCAAGAATTAAAGAAATGTCTTTGAGTCGACAACTGTGAGTTCTGATATCAAATCTTAATTTGAATGGGAAAGCAAAAGGGGGGAGGAATTTTAAGCATCTGAATCAACTTTGATTTGTCAGCTTCTCATACCAGAGCCAACAAAATCAAGCAGGAAAAAGAGACAGTGGGTCAGACGCAGCTGTTTACTTTCTTTCTCCAAGCAACTTGCGTTTTTGCTCCAGGGTTCTTTCACCCTTGATGGCTCTTTTTCTCTTGACAGAATAGATAGTTGTGTTTTTTTCTGCTCTAGCTTTGTTTCTGTTGTTTCGGCTCAGTTTATTCAATGGGGTTGTGGTTCCCCGCTTTTGACACGGCTTTGAAGCGGGCTTATGATAAAAATCTAAAAGGGGTTCAAATATTTACATGGGGGTGTTGAGCATGGCAGCACTATGAATGAAAAACAACTTCATATAAAAATTAGATGAACGTTTAAAATGAAGAACAATGGTGTATGATAGAATATTACAACTAGACTTCTCCTGTTTCATGAAGATGTTTCACCCCTAAACAATGATACTTCTTCAGTTATGGATGTAGCTTTATAAATAGCAGTCAGAATAATCACACAAATAGGTGGCCTTGATCGTCTTCCAGGAAGGTTTCACATCAACTCACGCCTTGGGACGTGTACCGAAGTAACTCGCATGGCATCTAGTTTGGGTCGTCAAGCAACAACAACCCAAACACTGAGCTGAATGGAGGGTAGGGTTAATGACTCACGTGTTGTAATAGCCCCATGAGTGACCTTAATTAATGTAATTGGTCTGACTCCTATATAGAAACCTTTTACTTCCAACCCATGTTTACTGGAGTCTAAGAACTCAGCAGATATTGGGGAGGGAGTCATTATGAGATGCTCGTTGCCCAATTAGAGGAAAACTTTGAAAAAGTTACAGTCATATCAGATTACGCTAACAAAGAAGGATGGATTCTATTTTTTTTTTTGTCATATTCCCTAGAGAGAGAGAAACTACAAATGTCAAAAATCTGTTATTGTAGATAAAATCATGTCCTTAGACTGAAGGATCAATGTTTGGGTTGTTGTTGCTTGAAGCACCAAACTAGATGTCATGTGAGTTACTTCGGTACAAAATTTGCAGAATTCCTATATAAACAAAAACTACCTTAGTAAACATTGACAAGCATTTTGACAAAATTTTGTCTGGACATAACATGTTGTAAAAAAAAATTACATTTTAACATTACATGAGTGAGATGCTATGATGTTAAGACTAGATTTAAAAGGTTCAGCAAGTAGTGCTAATGGTTGAAAAGTCATATTGAAGAAGTATATGCATCCCACAGATCAATCCGCAATCAACAAAAACCATAACTTCTTTCTTTTATTATGTAGTTAATGTTACCTTTAACCATATTCAGACTATGATCAAGTTCTGTTTCTTTCTCTGTCTCTAGAGGACATCCAGTGCACCAAGTGTCCTGAACGTCAGTGGTCCAATGATCGCAGTACTAACTGCACATCCCCCATTTTTGAAATTTTGGGATGGGACTCAAATGATGCCCTGAAGATTATACTGGCGGTTCTTGCGCTGCTTATATGTCAGGTGTCAGTGGCCGTCGTGTTCCTGATCCACCGAGGAACCCCACTGGTGAAGGCCTCAGGGGGAGTCCTGACCTTCCTGGCTCTGCTCAGCTTGATGGGAGGCTGTTTGAGTTTGTTTCTCTTCCTGGGGGAGCCTGAGGATGTGGTGTGTCATCTTCAACTACCACTCATCACTATTTTCCAAACTGTAGCCCTCTCCATTATCTTGTCTATTTCACTGCAGGTGAGTACTTTCAGGTGCAATACTGCACCCAAGTGGCAATATCTAGAAACTACATGAGCACAAGAAACGTGGTTTGCAAATACTGACATTCTTCTCTGGAGCTATAATTTATATGTTTTAAAAATAAATAATAAACCAAATAATTATCCAATATCTTCAGAAAATAACTGAAGGTAAAGATAAATACAATAATAATTTTCATTCAAGAGATTAGCTGATTGTTAATAAACAGGCTAGCAGTGCTGAAGGTATGATATTTCTACTACCTAGACATTATTTTCTGACAATGTTTGTTAAAATAACATTGTCAGAGAATAACTTAATTAAAATATTTTTGTTTGTTTATGTTGGGAATGCATGTCTCTTCTAACTGCCTTTGCAGTTGTTTCTTCATCAGATTAAGTCAAGCAGTCACAAAGGGATAAACCTAAGAATTGCACCTTTTAATTATAATTCAAACTCTTCTGTTCAAACAGATATTCCTTGTGACAGAGTTCCCAAAGAAGGTCGCTCCCCACCTGCGTACGCTCCGAGGCCCTGGAAGCTGGCTGTTTGTGCTGATCTGCTGTTCTATTCAGGCTGGACTGTGCGGCTGGTTTGTTCAAGAAGAACCCTCTCTTACTGCGTATAAGGAAAATATGGAGATCAATTTCATGAAGACCTTTTTGCCATGCCCTGTGTCTCCAGATAAACTTGCTGTCATGCAAGGCCTCAATGCTGCCATGGCCCTTGTGTCATTCATGTCCACCTTCATGGCAATTAAACCTCATCATCAATACAATCTTGCCAGAGATATCACCTTCTCCACTCTTATTTATTGTGTGATTTGGGTGATCTTTATTCCTGTCTATACAGGGCTGACAGCAAATATACTCACTGTGTCAAAGAATAAGTCTATTGTTCATGTTTATTTCACTCTGGCAGGTAACTTAGGGCTGGTGGTTGCTTATTACTTCCCCAAATGCTACTTGCTGTTTAAGAATCCTGATTCCAACACTCCAGAGCACTTCTGTACTTTCTTAGAAGGCGTGCCACCAACACCGCCCCAAGAGGAGCCACAGGCACCACCAGCCAAATAAGCTATCAACCAACCAACCAGCCAGTTGGTAGCTTCCAATCAACCAATGTTCAGCCCACTCATATATTTTTTCTTTCAGATGTTAAAGAATTATAACACATTTCAACAATGTAACATATTTAGGTAAAAGGGATTTTGAGAAACAAACTCAATTTTCCTTTCTTTCTGTGCTTTGTTTATAATGTATAAACTACATGCTCCTTTTTTTTTTTTTTTTTTGTGCAATAGTTACATTATGTTAGTATTTCAGGGTGATTTTGTAAGATAGTCCTGCTCAAATAATGTATTAAAAAACATTTATTCAAACTCTCTAATAATTGAATTATAATTAAACGTCACTTTCTCCAAAAAAAAAAAAAAAAAAAATCCTATGTATCCTTATTTCTAAACTTTGTGGATGTAGTTTAGTCTTTGAAATAAAGGCTAAAGGCTAACTGCTCACCAGTTTTTGGACAAGTTCATCCCGCAAACCCTATTAATAGCTATAAATGGTAAACAGAAAAAAAGTGACCTCAGCGTGATCAATGTGATCTGAAACATCTTTTCATACTTTTCAGAAGCATGAAAAGATGTTTCAAACTCCAACTATGGAACTGTTGTTGTTACGGGGTGCCAAGTGTGAAATTTTACAATAAAGGAATTAGTGGACCAGTTTCTGATATTTAGCTTTTATTTATTTTTTTGTATTTGGCTTTCTTTTCTCAGATTCAACACATTTAAAATGGAAATGTGTCTAAAAATGGTCATATATTAACATGTTTATCAGTGATTCTTGAGAAGTGGGACAAAATGGGTTTGAATTTTCCCAAATTTTTTTTTTAATTATTCCTCAGTCTTATGTGTACAAAAATGACAACTAATGTTTTGGAAATGTAAAGATGCTAAGGTGCAGGCTCCCAGTTGCAACATTTTTTTGAAAATTACATTTTTAATCGGCCTGATTCAGAACTTTGTCATCACCATCTGCCAAAAATAAATACAAAATAATTTTTGAATGACCCTATTGGTGATATTTTTACTCAGTTTAACAGACAAATGCTTCTCAAGAAACAGAAAAAAAATATTATTTAAAACAAAAAACAACAAAAAGTCCATCTGACGGAGTTGACAGTGCATGAGGGTGTTGAAGGTGGTGACAAACTAGTGAGTATAAGAAATACTTAATACAGGTGAAGTAATGCCGTTCATGTAAAATACATTCAAATGAATTAACTGCACATTTAAGTGAGATTTGTCAACACTGAAAGAGTCACACTGTCAGGTAAAAACTCTGACGGAGTTGACATCTGACGGAGTTGACGAAATGCCAAACTACCTCAATTGATATGATGTTATTCTGAAGGAGGCCATATTGTAGCTCATCAGGTCCATGAAATCCTTGCAGTACACTAAAATTAAACATTTATTTCACAAAATTTCATCAAAATTTTGTAAATTGTCAGTTGTGGTGTTGACACATAATGGTTGTAACGAACAACTTAGGAATAAAACAGAAGAAAAAAACTAAAGATTAGCATATGCTAACCAGAGCTGCCTAGCCCTCTTAGCAAAGGCAAAGAAAAGAAGAAGTCATGGGGTCCTCAGAAGTTATGATGCCCCCCAATAATGCCTGATTTTTTAACATTCCTTTTATGTCTGACGGTGTTGTCAAAAACTTGGGACACATTTTAATGGAGTTGGAAAATATATAAAAATTATTTTTAATTCAATTTATTGATACTTTTATAATTATTTATCTGAATACTTATATTTAATTGTCATAATATATATTATCTTGGTATTCCTTTAATTGCTTTAAACTATTATAATGTATTGAGTTCTGCTCCAGGACAAGGGATTTTAAAGACACCATCCACCTACTACAATGTTTAAAATAAAAAATATTCAGCAAACATACATTGTTGTGCTCACATGCCCCAGGTTAGTTTAGTCAGATATTTAAAAAATATATATATTGTGTATATTTTATTAAAATTTTGTGCTTTATCCATAGGACCTGTTTTGTCCCTCTTCTCAAGAATCACTGTGAGAATGTTTTGATCATGATGCTAACCGTAAATAGCTTGAGTTACAAACTGGAGCTCTTTGCAATATTCAAAATCAATAAATCAAAAAGTAATTGGTGAACTACAGTGTGAGTATTTTATGTCTTTGCTCAGATTGTGATTGGTTTCCTGACATGACTTGTCATTTTCATATACATTTCAATAGATTCTGAAAATCGGAGAGGAATTATTGAGTTGATTAATCAGGATTATCTTAAATCACACAACTAGAAGATAGCCTGACATGAGGAACCTGCTTCTGATTGAAGTTTCTTTGAATTTACCTAGCATATATTTTTTTAGTACAGAGAATAACACTGATTCTTGATGTGTTCTTCTTTCAGGAGTGGCAAACTCAAGATAAAATGTAGCTATGGTTTTTGCCGTAAAGAGTGGCTTGGTAACAAACTTAAGGCTCTTGGAGATAAAGTCACTGGAGTGAAGTCCCGTCTTCCTAAGACACCTGAGCAGTGACATCACAAACTCGCCCACTTCTACCTGACCAGATGCAGACAGACATCATGAAATCATCTTTGATTTTTTCTTTGCTCTTTAATCATTTTTGGGTTTAAAACCATAAATATTTTCTGGAAATCTTTACAATAAACATAGTTTCTCTAATTTTATTATCCCATTTTACCCTGAAAAACTGTTGCATCTGTCAAGGTTTTACGTAATGCACAATAAAAAATATGCAATAAATTCAAATTGTATGTTTCATAATCATTACACCTTAGAAATCAACTGCAGCGTCCATCTGCAACTACTAAATACTATTCATGAGATGTATTATAGGTAAACTAAATCAACAAACCCATTCAGAAAAACACAAACGTGTCATTTGGGGGTTTATTCAGTTGCTTAAGGACAAAAAATATATTTTCTTAATTGAATGAGTCTGATACAAATAGCACAACATGATTCTTTGATTATAGATG
>CAEGAE010030189.1:0-27240 GCA_903067095.1 Girardinus metallicus | reverse complement strand
TATATATATATATATATATAAACATTTGAATGGCATATTAGTATTGTTGGTTATACAATCCTTTTTACTTATTTAATTAAAGTCCAATTAAGACTGTTGCTGGTATGCAATTAAGCTGCTCACTGTTTACAAAAAAATTTAGTAACAGTTATAGAAATTAATAAAAGAGTTTACTAATCACCCTTAGAACACTTCATGTTTCATCTTTCAGTTACCTCACTGAACGCTGCTTTGTTGTGAGACAGAATCTAAAATCTGCCTAAAATCTACCATCTGGCTTGAAGATTCTCCCTTTTAACTCAACTGAACAGTCAATGAGAATTACTTTGTTTTGAAATGCTCAGGCTCCAAGAAGATAAATGAAGAGCAAATTGGGCTGTTTCAGTTGGGCTTTGTTCTGGATGTCCCAAGCGTCTTGGTGCTCTTCACCGTCCTACTAAAACTGCATCTCATCAGTTTAGTGAGCCTGAGAGGCCCTGCAGGTCAGACAGAACCTTGCTCAGTCAAGTCTTACAAGCTTATGCATGACTCTGTCTCGTGCAGACTGGATTACTGCAGAGCACTTTCCCTGGCCGCTCTCACAAATCAATAGCAGACTTGTGCCTGTTCAACTGCACAAGCCTACATCTGTTGTAGAATTAAGAAAAGGAAAGACATCCTTCCTGTCTGAGTGTCGTTTTGCTAAATCTCATTTAAAATTTAATGAGTCATACTAGTCTGGTTCCTGACTGGCTCTTGGGCCTTGATTTAAAGCTCAAAAGGGTCTCTAAAGCTCATTTTCCTTTTTTGTAATATAAATGCGAACACTGAACGATTTTAAAAATAGCTTAACTGCAGCAACAAATCAGCCTATTCCTAACTGTTTAGCTGGAACATTGGCTCTGCATAACTTCAAGAGATATTTTAAAAATGTATGAATAAATTCTCTGACAATTCAAGGAAAAAAGAACAACAAAAGTCATTTAAATAATTTATTATCCTCAGTGGGCATATTTATTTGTTCTGAAAAATAAGGATTTTGCTTAAAATTGTGCTTTTTTTAAATAAAAAAGAGTGAAAAGTTAACAGAATGAGATAAAACACAAAAAATAGATGGTGTTCTTTAAGTTTTTTAATAAAATAAAAAAAAGTTGTGTAATCAGGAATTTGTAATCATATTGATTCCATTTGTTTTTGCTGTTTCCTAAAGTGATAAGGTAGCTAAACCAACATCTACATGTTCATCAATTCACAAATAAACAGAGCATGTGTTTAATATGGTTTATGGTTCGGTGAACACTGGGCTCCACCAACACAACCTCCCTGACCACAATCACATGAGACAACCATTCCAGGAAACCCAAGTGATGAGCTAAATAATTGATCAGCAAGTCTCCCAGATGTCTGAGGTTTTTCTGTTTGCCTCTGTGTCTGACGGCTACTTTGTTTGTAAGCCTTTACTAAATTCACCCCTGCTGCTTTAGTTTCTCTTCTACTGCAAGAAAATAAATTGCTTTGCAGTAACCGTGGAAAAAAGGCTCAACCTACACAATGCAGTTGTGCCTGTTTGGATGGTTTGGTGTGGCATTAGTCATATTTGATGCAGGAATGTTGTATTTCCAATGACTAGGAAGGTTTCTTTGGTTTTTAGTCAACTTAATGCCAATAAAAAATTAGCATGTATTTGTAAGTGATCAATTGTAAAAGCATATTTGCAATACCAATTATTTCTCCCTTCACTCCCTAAGGTGTAACTAATCTCCTCTGAAAGCCAAACCCTGCTTCAGGCATATTTCGAAAAGTTCCAGCATAATGGGCGGAGTGAAGAGACACAGACTGTGGGGATGAGCAGAGAGGGAGAGTGGGGCTGTGATCAGGATCAAAGAACCACTGTGGTTACTTTGTCGCCATTTTTTTATCAATTTCTCAAACTCCTCTGGTGACTTTTTTCAGAACAACTAGTGATAAACCCAGCGACTGTTTTTCTGTATTGTTAAGACTTTTATGGCGACAACGCTCTGCAGGGAGAGCAGCCATTAGCTTCTCTCACTTCCTCAGCACTGCAGCCAGTCATTCATTCAACACCAAACCTTCACCAAAAGTCAGAGCAGAGCAGACCCATTCCACTCCCTGTCCACATTGCAAAGACATCACACATTTATAAAGCCTAGCTCTTAATGCTATCGATCAATGCTCACCAGTTGCCATAACAGCGCTCGCTATTGCAACGCGTGACTCGCCACCAGGTGTGCCGAAGGGAGCGCTGTGCTTTCATTCACTGAAGTGAAGAAGTTGTACCAAGCCATACCTCTGCAATTAATAGAATAATTCAATTGCCTAAAAGACATTTGACTAAAGAGATCAGATACATTTGTAGGCCAAATAATGCTGAACTAAAAGAATTGCACAAAAATTATAAAAAATTGCACAGAAACATAAAGATAATGCCTAAATAACCTATTTGAACAGGTTATCATCAAAAATGTTGATCAAGTAAGCTGTTGTTTTTAACTGGTAATATACTAGAGTGCTGGGTGATACTTTGTCACTCCTATAAGTATAAGAAGTACAGATTTAGATCAGAAAGCCGATGTAGGATGGTCCAAGAGTTATTCTACTAGAGATAGTACTGAGACAGGCTTTGTTAATTGCAGTATTGTTCTTCTTTAACACCAACTCATCTATCACTGAAGAGGGGCTTCAGTCAAGAAGGATGTCTGCTGCATCTCCTCATAGCTGCTCACAGTTTGTCTCCACTCAAGCTCCATTCCACTGAAAGAAAAGTTCCCCTAATTACGATGGAGCATTATCTCTGGTGGTGCTTAAACAACATCTCCAGTAGGACCTTACTGTCATGCCAGTAAAAAAGGAAGACATGAGGACTATCCAGATCTCTTTTTGTTTCCAGTAATTAAACAAAAGTTGCTTCCACCCACTTGTGTCTCATGAAAAACAGTGCAAGAAAAACTAGCTTTTGAAGATGTTTTTTCTTTAAAAGACCCTCTTGCATCAAGAGGGTCTTAATTAGGTAGGTTAAGGTTTGGCGAGTGTTCCTGTGAATGAGGATCATTTCCTTACTGGGTTCCTCATTCACAGCAAAGGCACCTTGAAAGAGGTCTTATTTGTACATATTAACAATCCTGTCACATTCATGACACGATTGTCTTGTATCCAAATGTAGGAGAGTTATGACAGAAAATTAAGGAATAATCAGGATTATGTGCATACTTTTTAAGGCTGTGTTCATAAGTCGTTGATCAACTCATTGACAGCCTGTTATGTTCAAAAGCAGTTCAGTAATTTGACTGTCTTCTTTATTTTACACTTGCTCTTGTTTCTTCTAGTTGTATTTAGAACCTCAACTTAAAGCATGGTGGAGATCAACCAATAGAAAGCATTTGTTATTGTTACAATCTTTAGATTTTGTTTGTACACAGTGTTGAGCGGTGTTGAGCATTCCCACACCGCATTAAACATGCTCTGATCTTCTGTGGCAAGATCCTGGTGGTTCCTAATCAGCATATCTGGGTTCTGGGTTTGTGTGAAAGTGCTTGACTGCAGTGTTGGCAGTTTATGGACGAGGGTATGCTCACACCTGTTTGGCCATTTCACACTGCTATGGCTGTTCTTCAACCAAATAATCTCACTAAACAACTGAAACTGTGATCAGTACCACAATCACCACATAATAATATGTAACCATAATTACTTCCCTTGTAATGGTTGCCTGTAGAGATTGGCATGCATTCAGGCACCCAAAACACTGATTGCTAGAAAACTAGCAGAAGTTGTAAATTTCTCAGAACAAAATGGGAGCAGCAGCTCTAAGATTTGTACAATACAATAATTACAATAATTTCAGCTTGACTCAAAAAGGAAATAAAAAAAATAAAACTATGTACTTTTTCATATTCCATCTCTTACCAGTAGTGGTAGGAGGAATTACATGGACATGTTAATTATTGTGTTTTCTAAATTGACTTTGTGATCTGCCGATCTGGATTTGTAGCTTTCATCCAGATTGTCCTGTGTTAACTGAAAGGAGTACATTTTCATTTGACGTCACACGTCCAGGAACTTTGTAGTTGACGGCCATGTTGGTAGGCAGAATCACCTTAGACAAGACTTAGTAAGTTGACTATCAAGAAATAATTTTTAGTCTGAGTTTTTTCAAAGCACGCAATGGTTATTTCCTGTTAACCCAGGTCATAGTTTAAAACACAGTTATCCCTGATACTGACCGAATGTATGTAAAACTTTGAATTGAAGGAATGTTACAAAAAATCTCTAAAATTGTTCTTTCTACGTCTTCTGGCATGTAGCAAATAGAACTGATTGAGGACATTGTTACTGAGCTGAAGCAAGAGAGGCTTGATTGTGATTTAATTTCAGTGAGAAAAATTTTTTGGTCTTTTTGTTCAGTATATGTAAATATCTGGTTTCAAGTGCATTCTTGGAAAATGAGAACTACAAAGATGAGGATGTTGAAACAAAAACCTCATCCAAAACCAATTAACTTTTAGTTGCAAATGTCCCAGTGGCTCAGCACTCAAATTTTGAGAGATATTTGGAATAACTCAAACAAACAGCATTATTAACAATTGTTAATTATTAATACTCACATTTATATGTACAAACAATGTTTCTTGTCTGTTTAGCAGTAATAACAAGCATGTTAAGCTGATTTGAGACTGTTTTGCAGTATGCAAGTCCTGTTTTTTACCTGTATGTCTTAGTTTATCAGGATTATAAATGAATAAACTCATACCTTTTTACTCCTACTTCCAATACTGTACTTAAAAGCTCATTGGTATGGTTATGGTAGACTGGTTTCTAAGAATGGTTATGAGATTGTATGCTTTGGAATATTTGAATGAAGATTTTGATTTGTGGACAGTAGATTTCAGTTTATCCTGGTCATCTGTACAGACCAGGAAGCGCTCAGCCTGCCTAAGTGAATGACAAAACCTACTTTGTTTATTTGTTCTTTTACCTTTTAATAAATGTCAGACAATTAGGCCAGCAATTAATTGTTTGTTGACTTTGCTGCCACCAGGGAACAATGCTTCACATTCTTCCTTAGAATACAAAAGGTATTTGTAAAAGACACAACTTGGCCGAGCAAAACACTAGTTGTTACGCAGCTCATGCAGAAAAAAGAAACCCTTCACTCAGCATTAAGTCTATTCTACACACATCATTAACTACACACTGGTGAAATCATGTCTGAACTGTAGTAATTAAAAAAGTATCCTGAAGCACATCATGGTTCTAAGCTCTAAGGTATTCTGCCTGATACTGCCTTCATGTCTGCATCCAATGCTGTCCTGGCCCCTCAGACAATAATACATACCAGCATAATCAGCCCCTCTGAAGCCACGACTTCAGACTGCATCACGGCTCAGCTAAACACCAGTAGATCCTGCCATACATCTGCACCATTGGTTCAAGTACACAATGGTGCAGACAGGTAGGTCCCATGATCAGGTCCCATGTAGGTCCCATGATCAGGTCCCATGTTTGTACACCAGACATGGGACCTGATTTTTCCTGGTCTTCGTCTTGGTCTCATATTGTTTTGACTCTGTCTCAGTCTTGGTGTCATTTGATAAGCTGGGTCAGTTTAGTTTTTTTTCACTAATCTGAAATAAACAGTAATACTAATTAATTATTTAACTAATTAGATGAGAATATCTTTGACAAACAACTAAATCAGACAACCGTTGCTTTAAATCAATATCCTATCTGGGGAAAAAAAGACGAGTCATAGAGATTTGGGACTTTATGCCACATATGGACCCTAAAGTAATAAACAGTATATCCTCTTGAAGTACTTTTGAGGATGACACATACACTGACTTTCCCAGCCTTTCCTTTCTCCCATGTCTAATAAATTAAGGAATCAAGAGGGTTATGGAAGTCAGATGCGAAAGTGCATTAGATTTGATTATTGCCTTTGCCTCGGATGCCAAAATATTGCTTTGGGATCCCCAGAGAAAGGCCTCTCTTCACCAAACTTGCTGAAACTGGGAGGCTGGGTGGAAGCTTAGATAGCTGATAAGGGGAAGGTGAAAGTAAAGGGAGGGAGGTGCAGGAGCCTTACAGGAGTTCATTCTTAATAAGAGGGCGAGAGTTGGTGAGAGAGATGGTAGTGGGGTGGCTCACAGGAAGAAGAGGAAGTTGTTATGAGAAGGAAGAATCAGTAAATATCTGAAAAAATATATTTATGTTACTTAGAATAACTAGAATGGTATTTGTGTCTAAGGGGAAATATAGTAGCAGATATTTCTCATTTGAAGTACATCATCACTAAGAGTTTGAAAAACAGCTGTGAATAAATCAAAATCGATTATAATATGATGTTCAGGAGTAGCAGACTATTTGTCATGTTAGTAAGTGAAGTCAGTGCACACCAGAGGAGGCTCTCACACCCACAGAGAGGATATGTCTGAGGAGGAGCTGGAAGTCTACTTAACTCTATCTCAATTGATTTTTGTCAGTGATCCTCTTTATCATACCGGTAAGCAGTGCCACTGTATACTGCAAGCATTATCAATACGATGTCACTTACAGAGAGCTGAGAACGCACAGAAAGTATTCAGAAACCATATTTCCACAAAGAATGTTGGCCAAAATTATGATAAACCCTGTATTGTATATTGAGTTGTCTTCATAATCCTAAACTGAGTCTGCATTTGTTTTTCCAATTTGAGAAGTAGCCAAAACATTTACCAAAGAAGAATTGCAAGGAATAACACAAGACCACAATATAAGTGAAATAAAATGTTCTGATAAGTAAAGAGAGCAGCAGCTGATGGATTATTGATCCTTGAGGAACAATAAAGTATATTCTATTCTATTAGGATCTTCTACAGCCCATTTGATTTGAGAAATATGAGATGAACAGAGTCTGATGCAGATAATAATTGATACTGATAATGATTTGAAACAACTTTGCATATACTTTGAGTTGAGACATGGAAATGAGTTTTATTTACATGTCTGATTTTTGGCAGCAAGACAACCAGAGTAAGATGCCATTTCAAGTTGTATTGGAAGAGCTGACCTTCAAATATACACAAAGTTTTAAACTGTATTGATGAGTTAGGTTTGCTATCGTAGAACAAAAGTTTTATGCTAACAGTTTGCTTCGGAATATAATAATATAGGACAAAGAGATTGTAAAATCATAAAAGCCACTAATGGGAGATTCAGATCTCAAAGTTTGAACACTGCCCCCAGAATAGCATAACACACCCTGAATTGTTTCTGGCAAAAGTATTCCTGGTCATTGGGAATATGAGTGCAATTTTTGATATCTTGTTGTGATTCATTAGCTTTTTGAAAATATTTTCTAAAAAAGTCTAAAAAAGTGCCAGCAGTTTGACTAGAAATAGTTTCATGTAACAGTACTGTTTGCTATTTTGGTTCATATAGGTTTTACAAATGGACAATTCACATTTACAGTGCAAGTTAAAATGATTTAGAATATATTACATCTCGCATATTAGTAAGCTTTACATTAAAAAGTCAAACTTTTCTACTTCAATTTTATGTTGTTTAATTTACTATTTGTGTCATTTTTTTCTCATTTTGACTTACTTAACAGTAACTTCACAAATATGAGGGGATGTTGAAAAATATGGTACCAAAGGAGGCAATATAAACTGTTTTTAATGAGAAATGTAAAGAAAAAAATTAAATCAGTGTGAATGTGTGCCTGGATGTAATGTGAAGCACTTTGGGTTAGTCAGTACTTGGTAAAGTTCTATACATTATGGGCCATTTACCATTGAAATTGTTCAAATAGCCGTAGAATCCACAGAGTTAAAGACTGCATGCATTTAACAAGCTTATATGTGGATTGGGACATCCTTCATGCAGATGCTCAGGTGAATGCTGCAAGTTGTAAGACATGACCCATTGATTCTGTAATTCCAGCTGAAAGGCTGATTGATTTGTATGACAGGAAAGCAGAAAGTGACATATATTCATATTCAGCTCAGTTGAAATACAGTGTAAGGAGCAAACTTAAAGGGAAAGCTTTTGTCTGGGGTTCAATAAACAGGTTGTGTGCAGCTAGAACTATGGTCCTGTGGTGTCAGGGGACAGAGGGAGGTCAGTGAGCAGCTACTATGTTGTAGATAACATGCCATGTTCTTTCTCTAAATTACTTTTTTGAGAGCCTAGAACTGCAATTCTGCCATCATAGAGCAATTCAGCCACACTTAATGTTACAGAGTTGAAGACAAGAACTTTATTAAGATTTATAAGGAAAAGCAATCATAGCTTATGTTTCATAAGAATCACTTACGCATGTGTCCATCTAAAAGAAAAATATTGCTGTGTGAAAAACAACAATGTACTGTCAAAGGTGGATAGAGTATGTAAAAAACCTACGTACTGTAGGTGCAGTTATTACTCAAGTAAATGAAAAATGGACCAAGTAATTGATCATAACATCCTAGTATATATCTTGCAACGATGTAATCTGACAAAACGATATAGTTACATGACAAATTCTGGTGTTTCAAAGACTGAAATGTAAAAATAAAAAATCCCAAATAACCATGTTAAGCAGAAGAAATATTTCTCCAAATCGATAATTTTAAATATAAAACATGAAATCAACACCTAGACTGGGTGATGTTACAGGATCATACCTGTCAAGGGAAATTTTTGTATAGTGCTCAAGACTACATGCGGTTTATTTTTCTGAATTTAGCAAAAGTAATAAAACTCCACAGTAAAAAACGTAGTTAACGTCCTTTATTATCTATCTAATAAAGTATCTATCTATGTCTGTCTGTCTCAAAGCACTTTATAAGACATTGCAGAAGCTGAAGATCATAGAACCTCGTCTCTAACAGAAACCCTCTGAGGCATTTCAAAATCAGATGATGTTAAAGAAAGCATAGAAAAATATTTAGAGTATAAGTATTCCTCCAACATAATCTAAATGTCACTTAAAACTGTTACATTCTAAACTCCATTTTGGACAAGATTTAAATATAGTTGGTCTCCTTGATCATTATTTGAGTATGATCAAGAACCACAGCACAGATGATGATTACTATATATTAGTTTTATATGGCTTTGTGATAGTCTGTCTTTATAATTTCTGTCCAGCAGCAGATTATGAGTCAAAATTTCAAAAATGTTAGAATTCAGGGGAATAAAAGCCATTCTCAAGACTGAGCTGACTGAAGCGTGCCACAGTGGATGAAGATTAGAAAAATAGACCCACTGCAAGGTCCTGCAGTGAGTCTAATAAAAAAAAATCAATGATTTTAAATATTGGGTCAACATCTACTATTCCTAGTAGATGTTTTGAATATAAATAAGCACAAAATAGAAGCTAAATGTAACAAGAGAAACTCAGGACATCAGTGAGAAACATGATGTGGTGCAATTTAAGATCATACAAATTCTTACTAATCTTCTCTTTGACTTCAAATGGGTATAATCACAAGACTTGAAGGTAATTATAAACTACATGCTGAATTAAGAAAGACCATGTGAGATACACGACAGTGTGACTATTTTAAAGCATTATTTATTTTAAAATAAACAGACATTTTAATATGTGAAATAATGGTATGTGTTCTATGTGTGCAATAAGGAGCTAAAACTGTTTAACAATAAATATTGAGGCAACATTGCACATTTTTTTCATGTTTCATGAAAAAAAGTAAAATCAAACACATTTCTGCTGAGTTGAGGCAGATAATTACACAATTTGACACAGGGGAGCGCACACACACACATCCACCCACGCACACATGCAAAGACAAACACAGGTGAATAAAATGAATTAAATAGAATTATTTTTGGTTCAGTGCACTAAGTAAAAATCAATTGTCCATTATAGAAATAGGATACAGAAAGGAAGTAAAACATAATGAGGTTTTCCAGTTAGAGTCCACCCACTTTTAAACAGTGCACTTGGCAGTTCTGTATGTCACAGTGTGTACACCTTAAGTCAGAGTGCATCTGTGTTGAAAAGTTCAGAGCACATTTGTGCATTATCCCCATGCACACCTACAGACAAGATGACAGTAATGCTGCTACATTCTTCAAAGCTTCCTTTTCCTCACAGGTATTCATACTCATTTGTCTCCCCTCACACACACACGCACACACCTTATAGTGTTGGCAATATTGATCTCTTGTTGATCCGTGGTGACAAAAGACAAAGCTTTTCATGTGACAGGCAATTAGATTGCTGTAGAGCCTGCAGATCCTCGCCACCACAAAGGATGGACAAATACAAACAGCAGCAGTCTGCTGCTGTACAGAGGTTGAAAAGGAATGGAGAGAGAAAATATCTCCAAAGACCTTCCTTCAAAGTTGTCCTTGAGTTAACTGTGTTTCCACAAGCACTATCTGCTTAGCCTTACAGCATATATTGATTTTGGTATTATTAGCTTTCATAAGACATTAAACAGTGGGGTCCCACAGCTCACTCAATCAATGCATCCATCCATCATGCTGCTGCTCATTACCTTCACTATCCTGGCTCCAGCAGAAATACAGAGAAACGTGAAAAGTATGTCAGCGGAGTTAAGTGATGCATTTTTACATCCAAAGTTATGCTTGCTTTTGTTTGTTGGATGTTTTCATTAGTCTCTGCTAATGATTTGGACACCTAGTGGTTTCTGCAAGTTATGCCCAATTCAAAGTGACTCAAAAGAACTGAGCTAAATTCTATCTCAGGACTGTCTAGAGCAAATCAAACAAGTCAAATTAAGTTCCATTAAATCCAATGTGTTTCTGTCACAAGGCTGTTAACCCAATAGAATGAAGTCCTGTTATTATCCAATTTCAAACAATCAGGTTTAGAAAATCTGATTGGACCAATGTTGGGTTGTTTATATATATATATATATATATATATATATATATATATATATATACTGTATGTATATCAGTGACATGCGGTCATGGAAAAATAATATATAATGATAAAATCATTTATATTGCTATTTTCACCCTGTGGTTTGTAAAATAAAGTACTTATTTTTCATTTAGCTTAACCAATTCTTATTTTCTTTATCTTCAAAGTTGCTGAATTTTCGCATTTTCCCATTCAAATGCTCAGAAGCGCAGCTGGTGAGGCAGCAGCGAGCTGAGCCTCACCTGGGATTGTGCAACCTCTCCTCAAACAGTATAGAAGAAAAGTGTGTGGACTCAGATGGGATTTTGAGAGTTAAAGAATTTACAAAGAGGCCTCAGCAAACATGAGTGGTCGATCACTCATATTCAAAAACAGGTCGCATTAAAAAGGTTTGACATGTTGAGGATAGACTTGGCTTTCGATCAACGAATAATTTTGTGCAGAGTGAGCAGTGCATGGACTTCATTTGTGAGTAAAGGTAAGACGACAATAATAATTTTTTGTTTAGTTTTTTAATGAAATGTGAGTGTTGTGGGCTACAGTTTGTTAAGAATTCAGAAAAAACCCACAAATTAGATTAGCTAGTAGCAACGGTAGCTAATCTATCACAGTGTTAGGAGTATTAGCTTAATTATGCAAGTTTAATGTCACTTAATTGTAATTACGTGTTTAAAATATTGGACAAAAATAACATTGTTTTAAATAGACTCAAATTTATGTTGAAACTATATACAGGCTTCATTTATTGGGTCAGAGTGTCTCCTTTAGTCTTTGGTGACCTTTTGGTTCTCCACAGGGGGTGACAAATAGACCTCTGTGAGGCTAACGAAAACATTCTGGTCTTATAGATAACACTCTGGCTATTCCTGTCGTAAAACCAACGTTCCCATAGTTGCAAAAATTTTCTCTACAACAGCAATCACTTATTAATAAAACATTAAGCCTAAAACCATACTAGTGCAACAGACTGAATGTTCTGTTCTTTGTGCAAAATATTTGAGTGTTTTTGGGTGTTGAATCCTAAAACATATAGTGGCGTTGTTGTCAGTTCCTATGGCAACAGGAGTGTGTGTAGTTTCGCCAATACAGAGAGTGAGTCAGAAGTGGTTTCGAGTTGTACTTCAGTTTTTGCCTTTGCTGTGGAGCATAGCACTAAATTAATAATACCTACATTTCCAAGTTTCATTGAGTTAACGGAATTATTCTACCTCAGCAGCACAGTTATGGATGACATGTAAAAGTATAGTCTTTTTGCGCTCCAGCGTTGTGCACATGCTCGAAATTTAAGTAGGTAAACAATAACATGCAAGGTGTCTATATTTGTGAATATAGACACCTTTCATGTGTGCCTATATATATATATATATATACATACATACATACATATATATATATATATATATATATATATATATATATATATATGATAGATAGATATTAACAGAAAACGTATGTATAAACCTGTCCTGGATGGATAGATAGCATGTCATGACTAAGTTGTAACACAGTTGTTTCTTTGGATCCATTTTCTTAGGTTGGATGAACCTACTGATCTTCTCTAAGATCAGTAGGCTGTTAGCAATCGATCAGTAGAGCACTACTAATGGATATTTAGTAGCCACACAGGTACACACTAGAAGGAAACAAACGCACCCAGTATAACACTTTCATTCTATTGGCTGAGAGGTTGCCAGCAATGGTACTTTTTTGTTTTGAGAGAGAGCAGAGAAGAATTAGCAAGCGAGCAGAAAGTTTGCCAGTCGAGATTTGATCTGAGCAGAGACAAGTTTTGAGCGCGAGGAGAAAGGCTCGAGAAAACACACTGAATATTTGAAAGAGCAGACGTTTTGAGTACAAGTATTACAAGCTTTGAGAAGAAAGACATGAAGTCCTGCTTTCAAACTGAAAATGTGTGCTCTTGATTTATGGCAGTAAAATTCCCCCATATAATTCCACTGGCCGGTTTTGTGAGGATGTTGTAACAACAATTCAGGTTAAAAGGGTCAGTTAGCTTATCTTGTCCTTAATGCATGTCTTTCTATGATAGACGAAAAATAATTTTCCTTCAATTATACAAGCCATCATTTCATCAAGCCATCAAGTCTAGAGTGAAAGTGACTCAAACCTACATTTATGTTCTAAAAAGTAAATGTCTAGTAGTAAAACAAATGTTCTAAGATGCACGTGTGCCAGCCAAGGACTTGACATCATGTCTGTTTATCATCTAAACATTACTTCCTTATTTAAAATCTCTAGATGAAGATTTAAGTCGTGGAAAGAAAAATCCTGGCACGCTCCATCTAGATAAATCTGTTGATTAATTAATGACACTATCACTGCTGTTATCTTAATCCACTAGGACTGTGTAATACTTCTCACTATTTACAAGACTAGGTTCATAAAATCCTTTTCAAACTTGTGATGCAGGAGACATAAGAACCACGTAGGCAAATAATATGACCCAAGCCGCTTGCTTTTTAAAATGAAGAAATTTGTGTCAAGATTGACTGCAACTTACTGATGACTTGCAGTAAAGAACTGGCTGTAAACGATTTATTGTAGTGCCAGAGAGAGCGATTGATTCCTGTATGCAAAAATGCATGAAATGATTATCGATAACATTTTTTTCACAGATCACATTTTTAATTATGATAACATTTTAAATATTTAGGACATATTCGATGCTGGCCTGTGGCCGTATAAGTTGCTATTAATGGAGGAAGAGGGCGTGAATGAGAGGGTTTTGTTCTGTCGGGAAACTGGGTGACAGCCTTTCAAACACTGTTAGAAGTGATGGGCTGTGAGCCGCCAAGAGCAGCCTCTGCCCATAGCTGATAAATGAAAATACTGAGGATTAGTTGTGTCCCTGTGGGCACTGGCATCTACTTTGCTGTGATCATATGTGCATTTGTGTGGGATAATTGTCGTGCAGTCTTGCAAGCTCAAATTCACCAGTGCCAGCCACCAAATATACCTCTTACTATACTGCTTTACCACAGCAGACACACTCACAGCACAATAAATAATGACAACACATTTTAAGCTTTGATCCTGTCACACTTCAACAATTTACAGTCACATACAAAAAAAAATCAGCACACCTAATTACAATTTCCGCTCTTAAAAGAAATATTCAGTTGGCATACGCTTTTTTACTAAGCAATGGAAAAGTGATGTAATTCTATTCAGTGTAATTTATTTCAGCTTCAGTTATTTCAGCTAGAAATTACTTATCAGGGCTGAGATCAAATGACTGGAAATGAATAGTTTTGAGTAGATTTTATTTTAATTTCTGGGGGAGCATGCCCCAGACCTCCTTAGGACAGTGTCACTCCACAGCTGCTTGTGTCTCTCATTATTGTTAGCAGATGTTGGCAGGTATGATGTAGTCTTGAGATTCTGTTTTCAAAGTGAGTTTATATGTTAACAGTTTTAGTTGGACAAAACTATTTAATTACATATTTGAATGTATGTAAATAAGCAGTGACATTTATAAAAATGCACCAACAAATATCTTTTCTTGGGCCGTAGCTCTGCTGGGGCCTAAGTGCCCCTATAGGACAGATTCTAGAATCACCCCTGCTGGTTTACATGTCAAGAAGATGCAATGTACAGCTGTTGTACACCATTATTTTAGTAATTATTTTTGTGTTTTAGTAATTGAGTTATTTATGGAGTATTCTGACAACTAATCAAGTAATCAATTAAAATGTTGATAAAATAAAATATTGATAAGTCTTGCGATAACGGGAGTATTGATATCAGATATCAATGTCAGCCCCAATTTTCATTTTTGTGCATCCCTAATAATTACTTTTCTGTACTTTAGAAAATTAACCTGTCACAATAATTGTGTCAAAGTTTGGGCCCCAAAAGAAGAGGCACTGTTTTTGGTTTAGGGCAGGGTTCAAAAATGCACTTTTTCTGGGTCAAAGACATACAAAAGAGGATACATCAGGACCCAAATATTGTCATGATCACTCCCACATAACTCACAGAAGCCTGGGAGAAAAAACATAATGACTCTAAGGAGGGGGAGACATACTGGTGTCCTGCTGCAGATTGAGGCTGCATGCAGAGTCTCCAGGCATGCTTTCCGGGGAATCCCCAATCCCCTTCCACGTCCATAAAAATCTTTAAAAATTCATATTTTTGGGGAAAATAAAATGTGGGCCGAAAGCCCATGGTCCGGAGAACAGCCTGGTGTGGTTGAATGATTTCTGAAGCATTCACAGAAGCCAGCAAAAAATATTCCAAAAATCCAAGACCACCAAAGCATTCCCCTCTACACGATCATGCTTTACCTTGCCCAGACAGACAGGTAGGATTTCAAGACCTTACACTGAAACCCACACTGGGAGGTTTAGAAGATTTGAGTGAAAAAATGGCAGTCTTTTGACACTTTGTCTTTTTTTTAACATCTGGGGCATCCAAGAAGTCCCTGAACCAACCTTTAAAGTGCTTTGTCAGTCATTTTCGAGCATTTTAAGAACTTTTCAGGGAATCATCCTCTGGTTCTCTGGATCTCTGGGGCGGCAGAGTGACGGGCTCTGGCCGGTCTGGGGAGCATTATCAGGCCTTTCAATGAGTCTGGTAGTTCTCTGGGTCGGTTCTGTGCTCTGTGGAAATCTGGAAAGGCAGGCTAAAGGCAGTGCACTGTTGGCGGATTCAAACTCCACCACGTGCCTGCTGGAAGTCTGACCTCCGAACCCTTTTCAGCACACACACTTTAACACACATTTGCTGACTGAGCAGCACACGTGACCTGCCTTGGAGGACTCCCGTCGGCCCTGGTGCCCAGCATCGGCGCTTCGGCAGACGGTTCCTCCAGCCTTGCAGGCTTGCCCCCAGGCCCAGGCTCTCTGTTCCCGCCCACGGTCGTCCGGTAGCAAGAGCTAGATGCCCTGTCTCTCCCAGCAGTCCTCCACTGGCGCCCCCCTGCAGGGCGGTTGGTTCCCTGACACCAGGCTCGGACCACCTTCCGACTGCAGCAGCGGTGGGTACAGATGTCATGCTGTTTCTCAAACCCTACTGCTTTGGTTCCCAGAAAGCAGAAGCTGAAGCTGAGGGCTCTCCCCCGGATAAAAGGCGCTTGTTTGAGCCTGCTGGGGCAACCCGAACCGCAATGGTAACATGCTTAGCTGGGGATGTACCTGGTTGATCCTGCCAGTAGCATATGCTTGTCTCAAAGATTAAGCCATGCAAGTCTAAGTACACACAGCTGGTACAGTGAAACTGTGAATGGTTCATTAAGGCAGTTGTGGTTCCTTTGATTGCTCTACATTTACTTGGATAACTGCAGCAATTCTAGAGCTAATACATGCAAACGAGAGTTGACCCAGCTCCCTCTCTCCGTGCGGGCACAGGGGATGCTTGCATTTATGAGACCTTAGAACCCACGCAGGGTGCAGCTCCTCTCATGGGGAGCCCGCCCCGGCCCACTTTGCTGACTCTAGATAACCTGAGGCCAATCGCTGGCCCTCCATGGCGGCAACGTCTCATTCAAATGTCTGCCCTATCAACATTCGATGGTGTGCTACGTGCCTACCATGGTGACGACGGGTAACAAGGGATAAGCGTTCGATTCCGGGGAGGGAGCCTGAGAAATGGCTACGACATCCAAGGAAGGCAGCAGGCATGCAAATTACCCATTCCCAACTAGGGGAGATAGTGACGAAAAATAACAATACAGGACTCTTTCAAGGCCCTGTAATTGGAATGAGTACACTTTAAATCCTTTAACAAGGATCCGTTGCAGGGCAAATCTGGTGCCAGCAGCCACGGTAATTCCAGCTCCCATAGCGTATCTTAAAGTTGCTGCAGTTAAAAAGCTTGTAGTTGGATCTCGGGATTGAGCTGATAGTCCAACGCGAGGCAAGCCACCGTCTGTCCCAACCCCTGCCTCTCGGCGCCCCCTTGATGCTCTTAGTCGAGTGTCTTGCCGGGGCTCAAAGCTTTTACCTTGAAAAAATTTGAGTGTTCAAAGAAGACCCCCTGAGCTGCACTATTCTGGTCCCCAAGAGTGTTGATGAGATGATATTCAAATCCATTGAGAACTGAAGACCCATCTTGTTGAGCTCTACCATACTAAGGATATCTTCCAAGATCCTTTGTTATAGACTCAGTGAAGCATGTCCCACCCACCCATCCATCCCAGAGAGGTTTCATAAAGGGTGATAGCTGTGGTACAAATCTCATGATAATTAATGGTATCATCAAAAGGGGTTGAGAGAGGAAAGAAACACTAGCAGTAGAGTTTATCGACCTGGCCAGAGCCAGGTCGATAAACAGAGTGCTTGTGTGACTCTGTGTCACACAAGCACATTGCTGAGGTGCTTGTGATAAGAGGTTGGATGCCAGTATATGTCGCCTCATTTCAAACTCTTACCATGAAACATATACCAAGGTGCGACACAGGAAAGATTACTCTCAAAGTTGAAGTTAAACAGGGGGACCCACTGTCCCCACTGCTATTTAACCAATCTATTGATCCTCTGCTGACTTTCCTTGACAAAAAGGGAACAGGATACAAGGTGTGTGGCCAAACAGTAACGTCTCTGGCATACGCTGATGACTTGGTCATTGTGAGCAATTCCTGGAGTGGAATGGTCACAAACTTGAGGATTCTCGAAGAATTCCTCAAAAATACCAGTCTTGAGGTGAAGATGCACAAATGCAGTGGATTCTTCCTGAACAAAGAAAAGAGGTCCATGTCTGTAAATAACTGTGACCCTTGGAAGATAAACTTCCTCCTGCTCCCAATGTTGGACTGAACCCAGACTACCAAAGGTGGAAACACAAATTCCATCCATTCAGCTCAAAAGATGGGGAACATGCTGAAAGCGGAAAATGTCCAATGTAAGACCCTATCTCCCATCTTCTTGCCCAAGCTGAATTATTAAAAAGATGGAAAGCAGTCACGGGAACTAAAGGTAAAGTGGATATACTCAATGTGCTCTCAACCTTGGATGAAACAAACTCAGCGTGTGACTGGAGAACAGCTGAGTTCGAAAAATGGAGTACTCTTAAGTCACACAGCCATGGAGTCACTTCTTTTAAGAATGACAGAATAATCAACAACTGGCTTAGCGACAGGAAATGGCTCAATCAGTCTGAATTCCTTCTGGCTGTCCAGCTAAGATCCAACACTGTTGGAACCTTAACTACCCTCAATAGAGGAAGGAAAGGGGAGGACCATGGAGGCATGGAGACGGTGCTGGAGCAGGGAGAACCAGAACCAGGCTGCGGTGGAGAGGGAGGAACTGGTGATGGAGGACCAGGGCTGTCAAATGCTCTATCTTCTTCTGGGCTGGGGGTGGAGGGTGGCGGAGAACCAGGCTGACCCTGGTCCAGGTCCAGCGTTGTCTCCAGAGGCGGCTGGGGGTTGGACGCCCTCAGTTTGGCCACTAACTGCAGCGTCCACCTCCACTGAAGCTGCCTCAGATGTTCCACAGCTTCTTCCAGGTCATCATGTGTCTCCTTAGCCCCAATCATCCTTGTGATTTGGGCTGGCACAACCTGCTGTTCCATGCAGCAGGTTCTCCGCTGCATGGAACAGATCCTCCATTGCCAGCCCCCTTTAAGCCGAAGTTTGGCTCTCTAGGCGGGACCTAACGCTGGCCTCTTGGAGGTTAGGGCTAAGCTGTGAATTGAATTTAGGTTAGGTTTACGTGGGTACTGGTAATGGTTAGGTTAAGGGAAAGGATCAGGTTAGGATATATAAATACATTAAAAATAAATGAAAGTTGATGCAAAGTCCCTGTGAAGATAGAAAAGCATTTGTGTGCGCGCCACAAGTCATCAATACGGCTCCTGGCAGCCTTACCAGCTTCTGTACTTAAGGAGAAGCAGTTAACTCAACTATTCATCAAAACTGAGTACAAATACAGCGGAGGATAAAAAGCCTTTGATGCTTGTTAATCAGTGGGCTCTATTCCTTTATTCTTTGCATGTGGATGCAACATCTAAGCCTTGAGCCTCTTACCATAATAGAAGATTCCCCTGACTGACAACCCAGCACTGCTAGGAGACATACCGCCAACTTCAGTGAAGCACACATGGGAGAGAATGTCACACTGTATGTCCCACAAATACCATGTGCTTACATGGACAGGAATGATTACAGTAGTTCTAGGACTTATCCTGGGTTATTCATACTATTAATGAGGTTCATATGGAACAGAGAGAAATGTGTGGTATGTCTACACTGGGAACTTTTTAATTTTTAGTTTTGAAGCTGAAACAGTCATTACAAACATTCCCTTCATTATCATTAGAGTCATTCTAAATATGTGTGGAGGATGAAAACTGACATAATGAGCAAAAAGAAGAAATCTGAATGGCCCAATAAATAAACCAATACAATTAAAATGGATCAAATAACTTAAAAAAATATTTTATGTCATGTTTAATAATTTAATCAACCAACAATTTTATATTTATTTTTTCAGCTTATTTTTAACAAATTATGTATACATATTGCCATATTTGTTATGACTGTGGCCACCAGACCCATGTAGATTCAAACCATGCAGTGTAATTCTAACCAGCCAAGAAAAACTAAAGTCCTTAAAGCTGCTTTATCTAACTTTTATAAACAATTTTTGACATATATGTTGAAAATGAAGCCTTGGCGTAAATTCAAACTGGAAGACTCTTCAGCCTCACCTGCATCATCCAATCGCCGCGTCACCTGCTGTCAGCCTATCGGCATCGGACCATGCCCCGTTTTCACCAATCACTGATCAAGCTCCCGCTTATAAGGACCTCCACCTCCTTGCTCTTGGCTCTCCAGTGCTCCATCCTTCTCCAACCTTCACCACCAGTGTATGGGGCCAGGGGGAAGACATCCCTAAGCAATGCTCATCCAAGCTCATTGCATTTCACAACACAAAGTCTTCCGTCGGGACCCAAGCTCCAACGAACTTTAATTTATTCATGTCAATAAACCCTTTTTCTCCATCTGAGTCTCTCCAGATTGAATTGTCATTGTGTCAAGGCAGAGTGGTGAGTGGTGGTGAGAGTGGTCCGACAGGAAAGTGGATAATGAGAGAGGAGGAAGACATGCAGCACAGGTCATCAGGCTGGGACTCAAACTTGTGAGAGCTGTTACATGGTCGCATTTGTTTCCGTCTCCTGATTTTTTGTTGTTTTAATTTTGGCACCTTTGACGGTTCACTGGTGGGGGGCGGGGCACGGTGCAGCCAGCCCAAGTGTTTTTAGCTGGACTGGAGACACACCTGAGGGTGATGAGTGATGCATGGTGTGTATGAAGCTGCTGCACCAGCGGAGTTTTTTTTTAGGGAAAAAATTACTTAAAGTACTGTACGGGAAGGCTTTGGAAGGAAAAAGAATACCTTCACCTCGGGACGGATCCACCCAGGGGGGAGCATAGGATGTTTTGGCCGGGATGAAGTTTGTCTTTTTTTGTTTTGATTTTTTGGGAAAACTGGCTGGACGCTAAAGGATTGTTAGCACCGGGGAGTTTACACGCCTAAGTCCAACCACCGACAAAATCACAAATGGTGCGTTTTTAGGAAAAGAGAAAAACTATATTAGGAAAAAAAAACAAACTATTGAACAGATCGACTGATGGATGAAGGATCGTGCGGGCTCGCCCTTCTCAAGGATGTAAGCTGGTTGAGAAACTCTGATCGGACATCTAAGGTAAGGCCTCACCACACTGTGTGTTCCGTCAGGTTCCCGTTTTGATTCTTTTCTCTTTTCCTTTTGTTTACGTCAATACGTACCTATTGTTGCGGCCCTACTCTCCTGTAACCAGTCAAAAGAAGAACATCGAGCAAGGGTGGGAGTAGCAGTACGTAACACAGCCAAGTTGAGAACGAAGACCTCCATACATGGGTTGTGCTTTACCCCAACTCCTGCTGCGCCACAGTTCTTGTCTTTTTTAATGAATTAGTCCATTTTAAGTGTGTTGGTTTATTTATTGTGTCATTTATATATTTCTGCTTTTTTTTAACTATGTCAGTTTTGGTTCTCTATATATAAGCCACTGAAAATTTGCAGCATTAGAGCTCATAACATTTACATCAAATAACTACATGTTGGGAGTTTTATTTTTTAACCAAATGATAAATTGATTGAATTTTTATAGCACCTTCAAGACTCACTGACTGATCATAGGTCTTTACACTACAACCCCTTTCTGCCCTTCACACTGAAAATCATACAGAGTTGGTCAGAAACCTTGGTTTAAGTGACTTGTGGCAGGGGCGAGGTCTGTCATTTACAGCACCAAGCCATAGTCAAATCGATTATATTTAATCCAATACAAACTATTTCATGGTAATCACAACTCAAATCAACACAATCTTTGAAAATGAACTTTACCAGTCAGTAAATCAACTGAATTCATTTGCAGATTCAAAGGATTTGTAGAATTGTTTTCTCAAAAACAATTCTAACAATTCTGGAGTTCATCAACTGTTTGGTACAATCCAACAACTTGAGCAAACACAGGATGATGATGATGATGATGATGATGATGATGATGATGATGATGATGATGATGATGATGATGATGATGATGATGATGATCATGATCATGATGGTGAGAAATGACTCTCTTTTAACAGGAACAAACCAGATACAGAGTTACATTCACTATCCAGTTTGGCAAAACTTTGCCAAGTTAAGGTCAGGAATGGTGATGTACTCCTATCAAAGGAGACTTAACATTAAAATTAGATTCCAAAGCTACTTTAACAAAGCCTTAGTTTACAGATGTCCACACTATTACGTGCAGTTGAAGTGCATAGAATAAAAAGCATCTAAAATATGTGAAATAAGTTTTTAAAATATAAATTTTGGTCCCATTTTGAGATTATATAAACTGGCATTTTTAAGAGAGATGTGGAGGCTTTTGAAAGCCAATTTATATGACCGTTTGTTCTAAAATACTCTTTATCTAGGTGACAAATCAAAGTTCCAGGACTTTAGTCTGACTAACCAAAAGAATGAACAAGATATGTGAAACGATCAGCATCATCAGAAGTGACCACTTCTGACTCACATTGACTCATGTTCTCCTGAGTTTCAGTGGTTCATCTGCTGTGGATTCAATTTAAACTCAAGTAGCCAATTAAAGAGAAAACAGATAAGAGTGTTTGATTTGTATTTCTATATAGATTTTCAGAAAAGAAAATGGCTTAGTTCAAATTCCAGTAGGAGAGCCTCTGTGTCCATTCGACCAGATTTGACAGCTGTGTAGATGATAATGAAATGAAACATCTTTATTTTAACAATGCTACATCATGCAGTGACTTACTGCTGGTTCATGTTTACCAAGAACTTTTCTACACATCAGAATTCACAGTTGACAAGAGACAAAGTATTTCTGATCAATGCCTTATGGTTTATGTGTATGTAATGATTTTGGATGCACATATATGACAACAACTAGTTTCATCCTCCAGAAAAAAACATACATTTATATTACATATCACCATTTTTATGTTAACATTGGATACATTTCTTACACTGCACTCTTTTTGGAGTCTCTGTTTGCTTTAATCTCATTGTACGTAAGAATAGTCACAATAAATCTATTCATTCATATATTTGAAAAAATATATGTGATGCAATGCTTCTTACTAAAGTGAACCATTTTATTCATAATGATTGAGATACAGAATGTTAACAGCACACACAGTATTGCTGTGGAACAGTGCCAGGGTAATGACCTATGAACATACCAGAGTAACATTTGGAGCAGAATGACTGTGAATTAGCATCACTGTTAGCAGCTCGTCTCTCTGAAATACAGACAATAATAAAGAAAAGGGAAACGGTGAAGCCATGTTCAGCTTTCTGACGGAGCTGCAGCGTTGTGCCCACAGTGTGAAAAACTGGAACTACATCATTTTAACTTGTGATGTGAATTTTATTTTTAATTGATATTAAAAAATAATAATAAAGTCTATGTGTGTCTATTGGTTTACATCTTTTGACTGAATAACATAAATCCAAAAAGTTGCATTTAAAAAAAAAAGTGCCAGAATTTAATTATATGTATAGAAAAATAATCAGCTGATCTTAGACTTTATCATTATGTTTGGTCCAGCAATGAATTTCTATTAGACAAAATGAAATATCCATCCATTTTCTTACACCCTTGTTAGGTAAAGAGGGGTGCTGGTGCCTCTCCAGCAAGAGATTTCGAGCAGGAGGCAGTGTTCACCCTGGACAGGTTGCCTGTCCATTGTAGGACAACACAGAGACAGACAGGACAAACACTCACACCTGAGGACAATTTAGAAACCAATTAACCTGACAGTTGTGTTTTTGGACTGTGGAAGGAAGCTGGAGTACCTGCAGAGAACCCACGCATGCACAGGGAGAACATGCAACCTCCATGCAGAAAGACCCTGGACTAGGAATCGAACCCAGAACCTTCTTCCTGTAAGGCAACAGCACTACCAACTAAGCCACTGTGCAGCCAAAATGCTGGTATCGGCCCTCAAAGTCAATGAGGGCATATTGAGGACCTGGGTTTATTTTTCTCCTCCAGAACCAGAACCTTGAGGTTCTCCGTTGCTGAGTGTCGCTGCAAACATCAGCAGCTGCTGCTGCTCACAACTCGCCCACAATAGTGAGAAACAGAGTATCATGGAAACGCTCACTGGTGCAAAACCGCAGCTCACGTTAACTGGTTAGTTTGGATTGGGAGTTCTGTCCACTCGTCACTCGGAGTCATCCTCAGCAGCTGAATGGATCAATCTGAAAATTGATCCATTCAGGACTCTTTGGTAGGATACTAAGAGCTCTGTGGAGGACTCTGAGAATCTTTGTGAATACGGGTCGAGGGAATTGTGACCTGCAGAACACTGAACTGGGTCCAGTGCTGCTTCATGGTAATGCCACGGTGGAAGCAGCTTCACTGAACACTTCCAGAAACACAACACGCTGGAAGCTGCAGTTAGATCCTGAAGAGAGAAGGAAACCTATCAGAAGTCATTTCAGGTCGTGTTTACACGCAGTTTAAAAGTCAGGTGTGATAGCCTGTGTTATTTCCTCTGATGGCTGATAAAAACATCACCATAAACACATCCTCTGTTGGCGTTTTCACTCTGTCAGGAAGACTTACACCTTGAAAGAGCAAGAAGTGTAAAAGGTAAGACTGCTGACTTTCTAGTGTGCATTTCATCTCTACAAAACATCACTGTGCCTTAGATTTGAATACATAACATAGTCGTTAGTTTATATGAAAATGTATCATAAAAATGCAGTTCCTGAACACATCAACACATAAAGTTGTGAAAATCCAGAGTTTTAAAATGGAGGCTGTAATCTGTGCCTCATCTTGCTAATCTCCAGAGTTTTTCAGGTATTTTCATGCAGGCTAAGGATCTGTGTCTCTGTGGCTGAGGGGAGGTAGCACTGATTAGCTCTCTCTCTGTTTGGGATCAGAGGAGCGAAGCACAAATTGGAGCAGTCCTCTAAAAATAGTTTGCATTATTTACCCCTCCCAACATCCAGGTCTTTGTGAATGTGAGTGCAGGCGTGCTCTGCCAGTATTTCATCCCAACTCATTCTGGTGCATTATACACACACATGCGAAGCATCTCCGTTTCCTGTTGGAGGAGGCCTCAGGGTGGAACATCGCTCCCTTCTTGTACAAATCGGTTATATTTCATGCAGATCTTTAAAAACGGTAGTGCTGCCATTATGCTGTCACTTGATCAACCCTTAGAAGCATAAGTGGGTCAACGCTGACCCAGAGAAGGAACTTCCTTGCAATGTCTTTCACATTCCAGCTGTTCTTATAAATATTATTTATATCATTGTAATCAAAATGTTAATTTACCTTTTGTTCAGTTTAAAACTTATAGTTTGATAACCAGCCCATGCTGCCATAGGTTGGTCGAAAATGACCCACATTCATTTCCTTTGTTATCTCTTAGGAACCTTTGATTCTTATTAGCGGGGACGTCATAATTAGATCACACAGAATATATAATAATTTTTGTCCCTGAAGAAGATTAGTCTTTTGGTATTAACAGCATTTTTTCCTTCAGATTTTATGTCTTCAATATACCTGAATGTTATACATTTGTGTTTCTTGTGTGTTTCTGGAACCCAGTTAGGTGGGTTTCATAGCAGGCATGCCTTTACCACCTGCTTACAGATCGGTTCACATCATTCAAGTCCATCTCCCTGGTTTAGAGGCTTGTGCTCTCAGACACTCCAGGGGTTCACTTGTGTCAGTGAAGAATTAATGTTAATTCAGAACATTAAAAACAAGCAGGGTTGTTGTGTCCCATCCTTAGTGTTGTCTGCATCAGATTCTGCTGGTCAACATGTTTCAAACGTCAAACTCACACTGGAAGCTAATATGTTGTCTGAATCCTGTGTGCATCAACAAACTTGTGCTGCTGCTGTTTAAAGCAAAGTTAGGTTAGAAAATAATCCTACATCAGTTCTTCTGTTTCTTCTTCTGCGTTCTGTTCTGTCTTCTCAAACCCCCAGTTGGTCATGGCAGATGGTCGCGACTGACCGACTGTACTGAGCCTGGTTCTGGTGGAGGTATCTCCTTGTTAAAGGAGAGTTCTTCTTCTCCACCATCAGTATATGCATTACGAGGGTCTGCTGTAAAGTCCACAACCAAGTGATTGTCACTACACGATCGTCCAGGAGCAGTGAATGTTCCAAGTCAACGACTCGATGCAATCTGCTTCTGACATACAAATGTTTTAAAATAATTTCCATAATAAATTTCGTTTGATAACAGAGATCAATTGAAATGTACATGTATGTGACAAAAATGACTTTTTTATTAAGAGATTCAAGATGAATTGGTAATACATAAATAAACTGTACTGAAGTGGATGTAATGTAAAAAAATTAAAACGTTTAAGTGATACGAGTAGCTTTGAAATGCATGAAGATGACAGACATGAGGTTAAAACAAACTAGGAACAGTAAGGTTTAGAAAAGCTTGGTTTACTGAAGTGTCGATCAGTTCTGTCTTTAACATTCATCTGACATCACAGCGGCTGACCTTAGGACCCTCCAAACTGAACTGGAGATGGAAGTTTAGCACATTAAAAATAACATTAACTAAATTTGATTCATAAGCATTGTGGTGTCTGGATAAGTGTTCTTGCAGGCACCAGAAGTTTTATCACAGCAGATTTTAAAGGTTTTGTCGAGAGAGCACATACTCTGCAAAAAACGAGTGTATATTATTAATATAAGGTTGTTTTTTGTTTGTTTTTTTAAGGTTTTACTGTATTTTGTTCTCAACACTCAATATTTACATAAACCCGTATTAATCTAAAGATTCAGCTCAGACTGCTGATTAGCACATTGAGCCTTCCTTCTGTTAATATTTGACGATGGTTGCTGGCCCGCCCATACATACAGCAGGCATGGGGACCTTTGACCTACACTTTGACCCGTGGCAGACAGCCTGCGCTCGCTGGTGAAAAGGGCATCTGTCAGGCTCTCTCCAGCTACCGTCTGTCTCACCACAGCCCACCCTCACCCACCCAACACTGTGACACAGTGGGTCTGTGGTGGTGGGAACTTGGCTGCAGGCTCTGACCTCATGTTGCTTTGTGGTTTCAGCAGTTTGGCAGCCTGGGAGTTAAGAAAGGCAGAGAGAGATTAATCACACTCACTGAAATTACAGTTTATAATTTAAGTTCTGTCAGGTGTTTTAATTCATAGAAGGAAAAGGTCATTTATTTTATGAATAAAGCATTTAACTTTAAGAGCTTTATTCAAACTTATTTTGATTGCTAATATATGTGGAATATCTCTGCTTGAAATGATAGAATATGTTCTTGGAATAGTGAACAAAAGGGAAAAAAAACTTTTGTTCATGGAATGAAAATTTGGATTGATGCTATTCAGATTGTTCATAACTAGAATTTAATAATAAAATTAACCTTATTGCATTTTTTTTCTCTATGATGATGGTGACATATTAAACTCAATAACTAGAACATCCTAACTAAATACAGCAACATGCACTAAGACTCTAAATCTTCCCAATATTTATTTGAAGCAGCTATGGTTGCAATGAGAGATTAATGTTACAGAAGGTCAGCAAATCTGCTCCCAGGTTTCACTTCCTTCTGCTTTAAACAAACGTTTCACTAACAGCAACATTTCAGATTTCTGCAGATAATGTTGACTTTCTCTGGCTTTAGGTTGTAATCCTTCTGATCCCAAAGCATCAAAAACCTCTCCCTACATTTTCATGCCAGTAGACATGCATTCTTCAATTTGTGCTAAACCCCCTCCCCCCCCCCCCCCCACCCCCACCACCCCCACCCACACACACACCCCAACACACAAAAAAAAAAAAAAAAAAACACAAAAAAAACACAACAAAAACA
>CAEGAE010030186.1:0-20694 GCA_903067095.1 Girardinus metallicus | reverse complement strand
ACAGGAAGAAAACGGGTTGGTTTGTTTTTAACATGAATTATGAAAACAACTTGATCACAAGTGATTTATTTTATAAATCATTATTTTTAAAAGTATATTAGCAAGAACTGTAATCCTCTTAAAGTTATGAATTATTGTTTATTATGACTCGGCAGAGGAGAATTCAGGCTCGACCCAGTTAGCAGTGAAACTTGTTATTGGTGCATGCAGATATTGTCAGCTAATAATTTGCTTTTCTGTAAAACGCCTCCCCTGCTAACATGGAGAAATGAAAAGAGTGATTTCACCTTTTCTACATATTGACTCTTGTTCTCTGAGCTGCTGCTATAACCCAGCCAGGACACCCAGGTGGGCCGCATATGGGGAAAAAGAGGGCAGACTATATGGGTCCCAAATGGGTTTGTCCGCGGTTTCCATGGTGACCCCATATGGGTTTGCCCATATGGGGTCACAGCCTACATGGGCCCTATAAAAACACATTTGTCTGTAAATATGTTCAAAAGTAAGTTCAACAAACTTAATTTTATTAAGTTGGATTTCCATTCTCTTTTTTTCAGTGCAGTGGTTGATGTTGTACGGAGTACTTTTTATACCAAAAATATTCTGTAATTCTGCAGTGCAGTGATTGTAATTTGATGTATTTTGCATTTTTATTTAGAAAGTTTGTCTTTTCCCTGTAGATGTTTATTAGAGAATTAATGTATCTTTAATTTTATTTGGTTAAAAAAAATCTGAAAATTGATCTTCAGGTGATTAATAAGGAATCTCGTTGTGGATTAAGTGTAATTATTATTTTTGATTTATAAATAAATCAAGCTTCTTTTTAGAAAATTTCCAGAATGCGATTGAGTTTTCCAGCTGCAGAGAAAATGATTAATACTTCATTAGTGATTTTTGATGATTTATGTGATAAAAATGTCTGTTTTGTTGTGTATAAATGCAGCCAGCTCACTGAAGGAAACGGTTTGATGACGTTTATTGTTCTTTTTCAGCAAGTATCCATGCACCACATCTACAATGATATATTCCACCAAGCTGCAGTGTCACAGAGTTTAATTATTAGGATAAATGCTAAGTCCGTTATGTTTATACATGGGGACCAACTGGTTTCAATGATGTGCAAATTTATGGAGAAAGACGAGCCGAAGGTGAGAGAAATGTTAATAAATGCACTGAAATTCAGAAGTAAAGGCTGTTTTTTCTCCCAACGCAGAGCTGGACATCACAACGTGTTCAAATCCTTAGGAATAAATAATGGATTTTAAAGAAAACATCATAATTATCCATCTTTTAAAGTCTGAGCTGCTGGTAAATAATGAAAGTCAGTTGTAGGTTCGGATTATTTGGTTTCTGGATTATTGCAGAAACTGTCAGTGAGTTGATGCACAGAGGTTTTAAGGCCTCAGAGGTGACGGGCTGTGAGGTGCAGATGTGAAACGTAACTACCGTCGGCGTGCGCCAGAAACTGCAGCTTGTGGTTACAGTCAGTGCCAGACAATTACACTTTACATCTTCGTCCTGCAGGAAAAAACACAAAACGCGGAGCTGTTTCCCCTCCGCTTCCCCTGCAGGTGGAACGAGAAGCAGCAGCGGAACCAAAGCTACAGGCTACGTGTTAGCATGTTTATATGACTGGGAGTTTCTCCACCAAAACAGCGAATCGGGGCAACGCAGACAATCGAGAGGAGGAAATTTCTACCAAAATCTCACAAATTTTGAGAATAATCTCAGAAATTTTCTACAAAAAGACATGGAAATTTCAGAGGTTGAAAAGTCAAAAATATGCAACAAAAAACTCAGGAATTTTGAGAATAATCTCAGAAATTTTCTACAAAAAAAAAAAAAAATATCTAAGTTAAAAAAAAGTTGCAAATTTGCAAGAAAAAAATTAAATCTATCTCAGAAGTTTTTTTTAGCAGAAACAGAAATTTGAGAGTTTCAACAGTTGAAAGTCTTTTACTTTTGAAACCTTGAAATTTCCAAGTTTTTGTTAAAAAATTTGCAACTTTTTGAATTCAGAAACTTCCAATTTTTTTCTGGGAAATTTCTGAGATTAACCTGAAAGTTTCTGAGTTTATTGTGGAAAATTTGAACGTTTTAAACTCAGACATTTCCTTGTTTTTTCTAGAAATTGTCTGAGAAGTTTTGGTGTAAATTTACCCTTTTTTTTCCTTTTGCTGTGGCCCAAAGTCGCCGTCGTCCTCTGCGGACCCGGTGCGTAAACGCCGTCAGAAAACGCCGACGCTGTGGACAGACGGGCCGGCTAGTCCGGCTCGGAGATGCTACACGTCGCAGCGGCTCTCTGCTGATCGTCCTGCAGTCGGATCTATTTACAACGTTTGGAGAAGCTGATGCGGACCGGGCTTCATCAGAACCTCTGATTTATGGATGAGCATTTACAGTTTAAACACCCGAACCTTCACACGTTCATGTCATAAATACGTTGCTGAGCAGGCAGAAGTGTTTCAGAAACATTAACTTGACATTATTAGCATGTTTCTGTGAGTCGGACTTCCCGTCTGCGCCGCCTCCGGTGCCGTTCGGAAACACGGATGAAAGATCTGATGCTAAACTTTGTTTCTGTGGGGAGGATGGCTACTGTGGCAGAGGGAGGTGGCTGTGTTTGCTCCTGTTGCAGCTCCTGAAACGAGACACAAGAGACAAAATCAGGAGCTGGAAGCAGAATTTAACTTCATTGAAACGTCTGGACCGGGTTGTTAAAGTGATCCACTTTTCCTGCTGCAAAATTCAAGCATTTTCAAGGAAAGTTTTCAAACTTTTCCAAAACTATGGAGGTTAAAAACAGTTTCAAATCATGATTATGTACAGTTTATTACTGTTATTAATTATTTCTTGTTAATTGTGACTAATTACATTTAATCACAATTAATCGAGATTAAAATAATCAACTAATTTAGTAATCGATTAATCGTTAATTCCAACAACACAAAATTTAAAATGTGTTTTTTAGTTTCTAGTTCAAATAATTTAGTAATAAGACAAAACTAACTTACAAGTAACTTTTCAAGATACGGGAACTTTTTTTAAAATCAATAATTCCTTAATACTGATGAAAACCTACTAGATTATTTAAGACGTTTTTCCCATTTTACAGGTGAAATAATCTGCCAGTCAAACTAACACTTTTTAAAATCAATATTAAAGAATTATTGACTTAAAATAAGCTTCTTTATTTTACTTGCATTTTAGTTTTGTCTTATTTTGAGTGTACTAGAAACTAGACCAAAATTACTTGATAGGATTTTGTTTTTACAATAAATTTGTATTTCAGTCCAATTCTTAAAAAAAAGCTTTTTATTTTGATTCTGCTGTTTTTCTGGATCGTAAACTGTAGCCGATACTAAATACTTCGACATCGAAGTGAAAGAGTGGATCGGTGCTTCTCTGTCAGACACTTTCCCTGAGAAGTGCTTCACACTGAGCCTGAATTGTTTGGTTCCAGAACCGGTACCGGTGTTAGACGTCCAGTTTGCTCGGGCCGACGCTGTGGATGAGCTGCGCGGACTCGGAGGCGGCGCTGTACGCCTGGATCAGCAGGTTCTTGTTGAGGTCTCCCACGCCGCTGCCGGCCTGCAGCCGGGGGTACGGCGGCATGTCGGCTCCGGGGCGTCCCCGGCCCGGGGCGTCCAGGTCCATGGGCTGGTCGGGCGGGTAGCCGTCGGGCCCCTCGGCCACCGGGGAGAACTCGTGGGCGCTGGGCTGCTCGTCCCTGGAGACGGGGCTGATGGAGACAGATGGAGAACTTACAGGAACAACGACGACAGAGAGACACAACGTTTAGTTCAACACCGGGACTCACTTCACCCACAGCAAGTAAAACCAGACGCTCCGTTACGTCACGGAGGTTTCATTTAGCAAACTGTAGTTTACTGGCCGATAAATTGTCTCAGACGTTAATAAACGATAATGTTGCTGTCTTGAAACCAATACAACACATTCTGAAAGATGAATAAACTTTAAATTCTAATGAATATTTAACACTGGAACCGGAAGACATTTTAAATACACAAAATAAATAAACAACAACAAATAAAATGAATTATAAAGTCTCTGTAAACCAAACTGTCCTGGTTGAGCCCAAAACACAACGATGGAAATTTTTACCATCCAGTTTTGTTAAAGAGAGAAAAGAGAAAAACAATAAATCATGCAAGTGGAAATTTACCATGCGGTTGATTGATTTATTTGTTATTGCGACAGGCCTAATAACCAATTAGTTCATCAGCACTTGGTATAACCACGCTGCAAAAACCACAAAATATTATCAAGTATTTTTGTCTGGTTTCCAGTGTAAAGATCTTGAAATAAGACAAAACTGACTCACATTGTTTCTCTTAGTTTTATTATCAGATCCAGGTTCAGTTTATTTCTCTGTTTTCAGATTTTATTCATAAATCAATATGAATCTTAATTTATGTTTAAAGCAAAAACACAAATAAAACCACCAAAAATAACAACATTTTCATCCATTTGTTGTATTTATTTGAAACAGTGAAGCTAACTTTGTGGTTTTCGTGTCTGTTTTAGGCCTGATGTGCTGTAATTCACCTGTCGTCGTGTTTGTGGGTTTACCTGACGTCCATGGACTGGACTCCATCAGAAAGCTCGTCCACAAAGCTTTTATTCTCCAGGGGGCCCAGCATGATGACGGGGGCCTCGGCTTCAGTCGGAGCGTCTTCCTCCGAGGCGCCAACAGCTTCGGCTTTAGCATCACACACTGTAAAAAAACCCAATAAAATAACAGTGAATAAATATGTTTATTGATCTGAGGTCCAGTTCAGCAGCTTTTATGTGAACAGGAATAAAAATCAGAGGAAATGAAACCAGCAGAGGAGAAATGATAGATATTTCAGCAGTGAAGCTTGAAGGAGACGCTTTAAATCTGCACTGATCATCATTTCCTCCTGCAGCGCTAAGGTCAGGAACGCTGCTGTTCCTCCTGCCTGCCGATAGGGGGCGACGTTTCCCTGCTCATCTGACTGCTGAGTCACACTGCAGACTAAAACTCTCAGGAGGAAAATATCACAGAAAAGCAGCTCTGGAAAACCCGAACATGCATCTAGTGATGGAAAGGAAGCAGAAACAAACTGTGCAGATTGAGAGATTCGTTTTTCTCCTTCTTCATGGTGAAGATTTACCGTTTCAGTCATTTATATCCCATTTCCTTTGGCGCTCAGGCCAGACTGTCATCAGGCAGACTCCCTGACGCTTTCTAGGTTAAAACTTTCCTTCTTCATAAAGCTGATGGTTAAACTGGTTATTCTGAGTTATCTCTGTAATTACTGGAGGCTGCTGGGAAACAAACTGACCACTTTTTCCTACGACTCTCCAATTTTGGTGTTTTTCCAACTTTTAACTCTTTGTTCTCTCAGTGTCTTATAAAGTTTTTTCACCAACATTTGTTATATTTTCAGCTGTTGTAATTTGCCTTTACAAACCAAAACCCCTCCTCGCCTGTGGGGGCGCTGGACCAAAACCCCCTAAAGGAAACGACACAAAAACCTCTGAACGAGACACTGAGCGCAACTTTCTTCATGAGATGTGAACAAAAACAGAGGAGTCAGATTTTAGCGCTTGGAGGATTTATCTGTTGTCTTTGGCTAAAGACCAAGAGCCATTTGTCACGCTGGCGCTAGGCTAACGCGCTTGGTTTGGTTGTATTTACCCAGAATGCCCTGTGTTGTAGTTCGTTTCCTGCGTTTGGACCGGTCTCCAAAACGTCAGAATCTGCCACATCTTATTGGGGGTCAATTGGACCAAAACATGAAACTAAACTGATACTCAGTGATTAAATAAGCAGCTGTGAAACGGTGGAATATTCACCCGATGCGCCAGACGGAGGATCCACTTCGCTCTTCCTCGTCCTCTTCATAATCTCTTCAATTCTCTGTAAAACAGATTCAACACAATTAGGGCCGAAACGACTAACCAGACTAATCGATTATTGAAATAATTCAGTTGTTGATTAATAAACTATACAGACTCCAAAAAGGTAATTTGCTGAAAGAACAGCACAGTCAAAAACCATAAATAAATCTCTTATTAATCACCTTTTGCTATTCAGTTATTAATCGTTTAATGGATAAACATTAATCAACAGATCAGCTCTACGGTGTCGATGTGAAGTTGAACAGAAATTTTCACGCTGATGTCAGAAGGATTAGTTTAGCTGCAGACGAATCCGCTGCTACAAATGACCAAATGTTCTCTAAAGTAATGTTATTATTGTATTTTAGGCAAAAAACATTTCTTATTTGAAAATGAATTTAACTATTTATCTGCATTTTAAGGTGTTAGTGACGTTTGTGAAAGGCTTAAAAGGTTAAATGAAAAACAGCAGTTTTGCAATTTGATTAAAATAATTGATTGGTGATCAAAATAATGAATTAATTGTCAGAATAATTGATTAATAAACTGATAGGTAGTTGCAGCCCTGGTTTCAGGAAGCAGATGTTTGACAGCCTTTAGGAAACTGACAAAGTATCTAAAGGTGTTTTTAAAATCTCTCCTGTGATGCTGCTTTGCTTGAGCTACAGGTTTAATAAAATAATGATGAAAAGGTTTTGATTTGAGCAAGAAGACGGTTTTTATCTTGGTGAAGGAACCTATTAAAGACAGAGGAGGACCGGCTGAGTGGGACGGGATCTGTTCAGGGACGGAGCTGCTTCTTTTCTCCGTCTGGATGACGGAGGAAGCGAAGCGGAGCCGTTTGGTACCTTCTTCCTCTGCTGCCTCTCCTGCTCCTCCTGGATGTGCAGCAGCTCCCTCTGCTGCCTCTTCCTCTCAGCCTCCCTCTGCGCCCGCAGGAAGGCCTCCTCCCGCTGAAAGACACGCAGCGGCTCACCGTAAGCAGCCAAAACCTCACATTTACACACTCTGAACAAAAACACTGTCTGAAGTTAAATCAGACCAAATATTTATTGTTTTAGGTTAGTTTGGGTTACAAAAATTATTTGTATTCGCTAAACGCCAGAAAACGTTTTGAGAACATTTCTTAGAAATTTTAAAATTTAAAAAGTTTACATACATTAGGTCACCTGTGGATGTATTTTATATAAGTTTTTAGTTCATTGTATGTAAATTTACAGATTTTAGTGCATCTCTTAGATTCCTTTGTTGATTTTCTATCTCAGTTGTTTTGTTGTTTCTAGAGATATATCCAATTACATTTAGAACAAAATCTAATCAGAATCAGCTTTACTAGCCGATATAGTGGGCAGAATGAATTTCACTCATAATATATGGACTCTGAGTATAAATATATAAACTTTAGAGCGGTGCAGTCCAAACTTTTGGCCCTGAGTTTACTGACAGGTCACAAAATTCATTAAATAAAAAATGCTAAATTTTTTAATTTAATTTTTTTAGTTTTACCTGCTCAACTATAAACAACTTTTATGAAATCTGTGTAATAAAGATAAAAAACATTTAGACTGTTGCCTTATTTAAAGAAAATTTCCAAATTATTTCGGGTGTCAATTTTCTTTGTCAAATTTTTTATCGTTCTTGATTTGTGGCCAGAGGGCCGAACAAAATCATTTCACGGGCCACATGTGGCCCCCGGCCACAGTTTGGACTCCCCTACTTTAGAGGAAATAAAATAAAGGATGAATGAATCAGTTTGAATATGTAAATGTACGTACTGCCATGTTTTATATATAGAGAAAAGAAAAAAAGGCAGATCATGTCCAGCATGTGCGGGATCTGCAGATATGTTAGCAGCCATTTTCCTGACCCTTGACCTGGATGGAGACCTGATTATTGGATGCAGTTTGGAAATATCAGATCCTGGTTGGTTTTTACTTTATATTTTAATATTTTTTGGCTCAGTTCAGATCTGATCCACATGAATCTACTGACCTCTCTGTCCAGCTGGTCCTGCATGTTCTTCCATCTCTGCTCCTTCTGTCGCCTCTCCTCCTCCTCTCTGCTCCTTTTCTCCTCCTCTTTCCTCGCTCTCTCCTCCTCGGCTTCCCGCGCCGCTCTCTCCTGGCGCTCCCTGGCCTCCTGCTGCCTCCTCAGCTCCTCCTCCGCTTTCAGCCTGGAGAAAACACGAACGGTGATATTCCACAGCTCAGATCCTGACATGATATTAATTTAGATTTTCCTATTTCCGGTTCTGTGTTAATTTCCTGATAGGAACTCCAGCAGGTTTTCATAGTTTGTTCCTAGCAGCTGTGGCCTCAGACAGTATAAGCCGATCCCAGATCTCTCACCTCTCCTCCTCCTGCCGCTGCCTCTCCTCTTGCTCCTTCTGGATCCGGGCCAGACGCCGTCGCTCCGCCAGCAGACGGGACGCCTCCTCGGCGTCCGTCGTCCCGCCGACGCTGCGGCCGCTGGGCGTGCCTGGTGACTCTGTGGAGTTATTAAATTCATAAATTACGTTTTCTGGACAAATTCTAAAGTGCTCATTTACTTTTATATTTTTTATAATCTTTCATTTAAAGTCTGTGTTGAAGTTAAGAAATCTTCACGTAGTTAGATGTTTATATTCACGCTCTTAATTTGAAGTCTCCTTATGTTGCATCTGTTTCCTCTTGACTCCTCTATTGACCCTTTAATGATGTTTTTATCAGCATTTCAGTGAGAAGTAGCTCCTATAATGAGCTCAGCAGTTCCACCAGGTGTTTGCTAATTGCTGTTGGCTAGTCTGAAGGAGCTGAGTGGGGGAGGAGCTGCGCCTCGGAGGCGGAGCTAGGTCCACCCTGACGTTTAGCAGCTGAATGGCTTCCAGGGAGATTAAAGGTTTTTCAAACATGCATGGAGGAATCAAAGCAACACTCCAGGTTTGTTTTTGATGAGGGAAAAACTTTATAACTTGATAGAAAGCTAAAAAAGAATTTGATTTTACGTGGTACTGCCCCTTTAAGATGTCATTAGACTGTAAAATGATCTTATCTTTCACCTTTTTGATGATATTTATGGTAAATGCTATATTTATGTTTGTCTAAACTTTGATATATTGTTGGAGTTTAGAGAAGATGAGGCTTGTTTTCACACTAATGACAATAATAATAATAATAATAATAATAGTAATAACAATAATGACGTTACCTGCGTTCAGCTCTCTGCTGCTGGATTTGCTGATCTTCTTGTTGTCTGGAGCTTCAGATTTGGCAGATTTCCTCTCCAGAGTGCCATGACCTTTGTTCTCGTTGTTGCCCCTGTCGTCGGCGCCGGGGGTGGGGGCCCTCTGCCGCAGCGGGGAGGGGGGGTACTGACCGGGGGAGCAGGGCGACTGGGCGCGGCTCCGGTTGGACCTCACCCTGTAAGCACAGCGTGCCGTCATCTGGAGCAGGAACGGATCGGAGGAGAGTTCCTGCGACTACGTACCGCTTCGACGCAGCGTGGCCTTTACTGTTGGCTTTGAAGGAAGAGCTGCGGACTGGAGTGTTGGGTGTCTCCCCCTACGGGTCACATTTATAATTACTAATGACATAAATCAGCTTTTTTATTATCAACTAAACTCTAAGGAGAGAAAAAAATTACTGATAAATTAATAGCAATCACATCCAGCAATACAAATAGACAGAGTTGTGTAGTAACTAGTTACATTTACTTGAGTAACTTTTTGAAAAAAATTTACTTTTAGGAGTATTTTTACTACATTTTACTTTTACTTGAGTAAACTTTCTGGATTTTCTACCCACTGAATGAAAAACAAACTCATCAGACACACACCTGCAGTTTCTGTTAAAGTTTCATAAGTTTTCTTTTTCCTGCTGGTTATTTTTTGCTACTTACATGAATTATTGTCATTTTGGTCCTTAAAATACCAACATTTTGTTTTGTGACAGGCCTGGTTGGAATTAAAACCTTTTACAAATGATTTTATAATTGTTGAGATAATATAACTCTTAAGGTAATATAAGATAATTTAGCTCTAAACACTCATTTATCGCAGCGGCTATTGAGAAATATGATGTTGAACTGGAATAAGTTGGCTTGTTAATGATGATTTGGCTAGAAAACAACAAAAAAGATAATTTTTTTCCTTCTACCGTTGGTGTTTTGGCTTTATCCTCGGGGAATCCGGCGATGCTTCTGCGGTTGGAGGAACTCCTGAAGGATCTGTTGTTGTTGGGGGAAGCTGTTCGACGGGACACAGAGGACACTGACAGGTCACAGACCAACACAGGTACAAAACATAAACAACAGACACAATGACACAAAGGAAACATGTTACAAAAACCGTTCTTAACCATAATGTCACATTCAGCACATTAACCCAAAGAAGCATTTGTTTAATCATGAATGTAAATAAAATAAGTTTTAAGCAAAAATTGGTTTTTAGCTATTTGTTTTTTCTCAATTTTAAATTCTAAAATAAAAGAAATCAAGAAATAATCCAACCCTAATCAAACACAAGAACAAAGTGCTACATAAATGAAAAGCATTTAAGTGTTTCTCTTTATTCAAAGCTTTGCTTTTAAAACCTGATCAGAATAAAAACGTCACAGTCACATGTTCTCCTGATAGTTTAGATGTTACAACATTATTTTGTCTGTTCTAAAGTGGAATCTGTGGAGTGATGTTTTAACCACGTTGTGATTGTGAAATGATGCATCACTGATCGGCTTGTTCTGCTTCCTGTTCAGCCATGTTTGGTCTCACCTCTCTCTGGGGAGTCGAGAGCCGCTGATGAGCTGGAAAGCTGTTTGTTGATTGGCTGATCCATCGTTGGTGGAGACAAGAAGTCAACTACTATTAAAAAACAACAACAAAAAAAAACCCACTGGTTAGTTATTTCCACAGAAAACGTCCACGGCTGATTTCCCGCTGCGTTTGTGACACGAAATGTGTTGGAAACACCAGCGAACAAACACCAAACTGCTCACTCAGAAGATAATCTTGCAGGTCGATGAGCCGCTGCATGAATTAACCACGGAGATGTAAGGCAGGCGTGAAGCAGCAGAGGCGCTTCATCATGAAATGGAGGACGATGGCAGAAAATCAGTCACTGAGAAACTGAGAGGTGAGCTTTCCTACTGCGCCTGAAGGCACCATAGATCCTCATCTAATAAAAATGACTCGGTCTGATCGGAAATTGGATTAATTTATTATAAAGAACAATCTGTGTAAACTGTACTTCCTGTTTTGAGGCGTTTCATGAATAATTAAAGGTTCATATTAAAGTTTGTAGCAGCTGATTTCCCAAAGCTCATAAAATATGTAATTTCAGTCTGTTTAGTCAGCTTTAAACTCTTTTAATCTCTCTATATTCAGAGTTAATCTTATCAGACAGCTCAATAAAAAACATACTGCACCAGTAATTTCATTCAGTCACATTTATCATTACTTCTGTGTAAAAATGAAATGAATGAAAAGATGAAGAATGCAGAAGAACTCAAAGGCGGAGAGTTTTTTAAACATATTTTACTCACTTTTCTTATTTAAAAAAAAAAGATTAAGTAAAACTTAAAGTTTAACTCAAGTGTTTGCAATAATCCTGAGTTTGACGTTTCTGAGGTTCGTCTATCGTTTTCATTTTGTGTGATGCGTTTACTAGAATGAAGAGCTAAAGGTTTATGGTGTGGCAGGACGGGATGAGTAACTTTTTGCTTGTTTTTCTCCTTTCTTTTCCACATTTAATCATCATTTGAAGACAAGCTGAAAGTTCAACTACTTGAAACAGTTATTCCAGGATTTCATCTTTGTTCTTGTGATTTTTTTCAAATCAGAATCACTGATTTTGTGGCGCCAATGTAAAAAATATTTGCAAGGAATTTTTCAATATTTCACAAACTATAACTAGACATCAAGTAGAAGAAATACTGCCACCTGCAGGTGGGAGTTAGCAGCACATAAACCCAATGTTTCTGGATTAAACTCACAAATATGCATTAGCATGAAAACAAGCGGGGATTTATTTATTTTCCATGAATTTTCAGGATCGCAGAATCGTGAAAAACTGGAGGGATTTTCTAAATTTGACTGCCCCCTGGTGGTCATATGCTTAAACTGCTCAGATATCAGACCCAGCTCCCATAATGTGACTCTTCCTCTCCAAGCATTTGGCATTCTGAGGTGAGTTTATTTCCATCAGTGCAGACAGAAAGTCTGCATATCTTAGCATGACTGAAACCAAATGTTATTGGGTTATTGTTGCAAAATGTTTGCAGTATATTTAAATATTTCTAGCTGTGAAGCTTCTGTGCGATATATTCTGAAAGACATGAGGAGAAATTTTTGGACATGTCCAAAAAACTTGTAGCATCCTAGCTTAGCTCAAGATCACATTATAAATGCTAGAGAAGAAAAATGTTTCTATATGTGACAATTGAGTGTTATTTACCTAAAGCTAGAAAAGAAATGACAAATGTTTTTGCAGTAATTCTAAATTCATGAACTAAAAAACATTATTATGACAAATTTAGACTTTAATCAACTATTAGTATTGGTTTTATCTATTTTATTATGTTTTTACTGCATTTTTATTTCCTTTATATTGTTGTTTGTCTAGTTTTGCCATTTGATGTTTTCTTTTATTTCTGATGTTATTTCAGCTGTGGCTCAATTATCAAACCCATTTTTATTTATCTACTAAAATAAATCAATTAGTTAGATTTTAACTACACTTTATTCTGAGTTAATTATGTCAATTGATTTAAGCACAAATTGAACAATTAACAATTTTGACAGTGTTAGATTCTGAATCTCCTGTTTGGATCCTTAATTATTCAACAATATGGTAACGATATTGTAACCATGGTTACCAGAGTAAGGAAAGCATGACAAGAGGCATTTTTATAAGAGTTTTTGTAAATTTGCACAAATGTTCTGTAGCAGCAAAAATGAGGAAACAAATGAAGAAAAGAAAAATCTGGATTTTTGCAGCTGCTGGTGAGTAAAAGGGGGGATAACGATTAAAATATGTGTAGATGCTGTCTGGTCTGGGCGTTGGTGATAGATAGCTACAGGCTGAATGTCTGGCATGATGCGTGTGTGTGTGTGTGTGTGAAGCTTAGTGGTTTATGGGACGGACTCCCTGCTGAGAGTCATGTTCATGCATGGCTAAACAAAGCAGGGAGGACAGGAAGAGCAGCAGCCGCCTGTGATCAGGATGACTGAGTCCTGATCGCTCTCCTCAGTTCTTCAGCTTCATTTACTGCGAAGACAAAGGTTCACTTTACTGATCAATAGTTCTTTTATTTCTTTACTAATTTTGTTTTTACTGCTTATCTTTTCACCATTTTGTTCTTTACAGACTTCTCAGAGGAAAATGGAGACGTTGTTTAAATTCATATTGCGTTTCTTACTGCTCTGATAAATTACAATTAAAGTCATTTTCCTTAATCTGTTTTTTATTTTATTTTACCATTAAAGTAAAAGATGTAATAATTTCATGCAGCAGGGACTCCTTAACATTTGCAGATTCTGATTCTGCATTAAAAGTAAGTTTATTTTAACAGGTTGTGTTGAAAAATCTGGATTATTTTGACTAGAAAGTAAGTAAAAAATGGACGTAGACTTGAAATGTCCTGGCAGAGATTTTCAGCATCACTGCTGCTGATTTACAGCCGATGAACGTCACAAACACACTTTAGGACGACGCCACAGCCAGTTTGACGACACAAAGACGGCGCATGCATGCAGGCGGCGGAGCGGCTGCAGAGGCGGCGGGATGGGCGTGGCACACACAGTCATGAGGTCAGTACCGTTACGGGATTGGCTGGCGCTGGAAGCGGCAGGAAGCTCATTGGGCTGAGCGGAGCCAATGGCATGGCAGGGCGGGGTCTGGGGGTTACCTGGGCAGCAGGCGAAGCAGAGCGGAAAAAGCAAAGCGTTACGCATTCACACACCGACACACACACCCGAGAATCCGACCAAACTCCGTGTAAAGCGGGAGTTATCGTCCATCTGAGCCGGACGCAGCATCGACTCGGACAAAACACAGCTGCAGAAAGATCCGCCATGAAATGACAGCGAAACGCCACATCGCACAAGCAGAGGCTCAAACTTTCTCTTCTGGATCCATTTTCTCATCTCTTTGTTCGGTAGAAAGAAGCTTTGATGGCACTTCCTCTTCCAGAATGAGGAGTTAGCTCATGTAGTTATAAAAGAAACAAAAGAAGTAACTAAATCTGCTAAAAATGGGAAAAAATAAAGAAATATGTGAACTAAACTAGCCTGTTTCTCTTTATTTATTTTTTTATATTTTTTCCATTTCTGTTTCGCATTTTTAGTCATTTGTATCGCGTTTTTTTTTTTTTTTGCTTAGATCACTTTCTACTTTCTTAGATTTTCATTTAAATCATTTATGTAATGTAATTATTTCATGCAGCTGGGACTGTGTAACACTTACAGAATCATAGAAATAAGAAAGTGGTTAAATATGGAGGTAAACCCAGTGAATTTAAATATTAAATCACTGCAGAGCAGAGGAAGGAGGTCGCTGTTTATCACTGCAGTTAGACGCAGTGATGCTGGACTCAGTTTGAATCCAGTAAAGCATGAAATAAGGTTTTTATTACAGATTAGAGAGGAAATCAATCCAAACTGCAGTGCGACACACAGATAAACCTCACAGGTTTGTCACGATGCTGGGCGATAAATTGTCCCAGAACTTATTGGGATAATCGGTAATATTTTTGTCTTGAGGCCATTTTAAAGCAACATAAGATAATAATAAGCATAATAATGCAATAATTCTCAAAGCTAAATAAACTTTAAATCCTATTGAAGATTTAACACTGGATCTGGAAGACATTTAAATATCCCAAATAAATAAATAAAAGAAAAATTATAAACTCTCAATATCTTTCAAGCTGAGACTAACGACTGAAAACTTTAATCATCCAGCAGAAAAAGAGAGAAAATGGAAATTATTGAGCTTGTTTTTATTTATCTTGTGATTAATTCATTTATTGCCTGCACTGACTCTACTGTACATGTCTGACCTGTCAGCCATTATTAGGTCATCATGCTGTTTGTAAAGCATCCAAATCCTAATCGACTGCAGCTTTCAGCCACCGCAGAGCAAACAGGACGAAGATCAACACCAAACTGGAAGATAGTCGCTCCAACTTCCTGAATTAAAAACATTTTCCTGATCAACCAGGACTGACGGGTCACGTTCACATGAAAACACTCCAAACCTCACAACAACATCCCATGGAGCTAACGCTTTCTGCAGCCGAAACTTTAGAAAAGGAACTATTTTTACTCATCAATGCCACAATCTTGTTTTACAGCTTTTATTTATTTGCTACCTCCCAGAAGGATGACTGAACAATAAATGTTTTCTTTTCTTCTTAAGAAAAGAAAGCGAGAAAAAGAAACTCGATTAAAAGTGGAAATCAGATTTGGTATGAAAAATGTTATTTTTACGCCCTGCGGCCGACAGGAAGTGGTGGAAACTCTTTTCCAGACTGGACCTCTAAAGGAAACATTGACTGGTAATTGGTGCATCCAGCTCAAACAGTTGGATGCATTTCCATAATTAATCCATTATATCCCTAATTTAACAGATTAAATTTGCAGTTCATCCCGTCCATTAAATCAGAAAATGTGAGTTTCTGAGGACGCAGCCCATCATCTCCGTCCTGTAAGATGAGATGCTGCTGTTTCTGCTGCAGTGGGCCACAGATCCCAGATGAGGCAGCCGGGCCGGAGCCAGAGCCGCCGCTGGGCGGATCGGAACCAGATCGCTTCAGCCGAGAACAACTGATGGATAAAATCAGCGGCGGTTCAATGCTGACGTAACGGAGAAACAAACAACAGAACGCCGTGAGTCAGGAAGGAAACGAGCCGTAATGTCGCACTTTGAGTTTCTTGTGCTCAAGGTGAGACTCTGTGTCTCCCAGCAGGGGAATAAAACACACACACACACACACACACACCTGTAGCCCCGACCAGCAGCGGTGAAGCCGTTACCTGCTCAGGTCGGATGATGCGAAGCCCTGCGAGGTTTGCTGCTCCTGCATTGCAGCCTCCACACCCTTTTCTTCCTACATCACTTCTCCTCCTCACATCATCACTTCCTCCTCTCTCATGTCTCCACCCTTCCATCCCACCATCCCCCCTCTTCCTCTCCACCTGACCTCCACTCCTTCTCTCCATCCCCCATCCCTCCATTACTCCCAGTCTTCCCATGACATCATCACCATCACAACAAAGCTCCCGGCTGAGGCTGTACTCACCTTCGGCTCCGTCAGGCGGCCCGCCCCAGGTCCAGCGTTTGGGCCTGTTGTCCAGCTGCTCCCGGGCCTCCACGCCGCCGCCGCCCCGTCGCTCGGCGCCCCCGGCTCTCCGGCGCACCAGGGCCTCCAGCCTCTCCTGCTCGTTGCGTTCAGAAACAGGGAAGAAGAGACATTCTCTCACCGAGCCATCGCTACGGCGACGGACGCCGGGCGATGCGCTCGGAGACGGATGCGCCATGGCAACCGCGTGCAACAGCAGCGTCTCCCCCTGCGTCCTCCCGTCTGTCAGTCAGAGGGTCATGATACGGCAGCGCCGCGCCTTCGCTCGTCCGTCTGCCGGCTCCGACTCCCTCTCTCTCCTCCCTCTCTTTGCCTCGATCGCCCACTCCCTCTCTAATGACAGAGCACATCGGCTGGCAGGAGGGGCCAGCTTGTCACCAACCCCCGACACACACACACACACACACGAAAACACTCCACATTGTGTTGTCATGCGATTATTCTGACAACAAACGAGCTGCACACGACGTTATTCAACATATTTTCATTAAATTATTTTTTTCCAAGAAAAAATATTTAATCAGAAACAAAAGCAGAAAAATATAAAGAAGCAGCTGAATGTTGACTTAAAAACATAAAATGGAGAGAAAAAATGATTGTTGCCACAACAAGATGGCTGGAACTAATTATGGTTTTAGTAATTGATTATTATATCGACGATTTTGGAAATTATTAAATTATTCTGACGACAAATCAATTATTCTAATAATTATTCAGACAATTTGTCGGTTGTTTGTAGAACAGGAAGTTGCTCATTTATCGTTCATCTGCTTCCTGAAACTTGAGATGCTACTAACGATCATTTCAATAATAAATTATTCTGACAAATAATCGATTATTCTATTAACCGATTAAACAAATAAAAAAACTGTCACATTCTGCAATCTTGTTTCATATATTAGAAATACATAAAAATTACAAATAATCAAATAATTAAACCCCTTTTTTAAATAAGAAAATCAACATTTTATTCCCTGAAATTCAATAAAAGGACTCAGCGTGTATGATTTTGTGGTGGCTCTCATTAAAATGTAATCTTCAGTTGACTGCATGATGTTTTCTGTAAAGCACTTTGAACTGCCTTGTGCGATATAAAAAAACTTGATTGATTGTTTGATCGGTTTAGTGAACGCTTTATTATTTGTAGATGCATCTGCAGCTAAAAAAATAAATCTAACATCAAGTGAAAAGCTCAAACTTTCCTGGTTTTTAAAATCTGAATGATTGTATTTTAAATGATTAATTTGTTTTGGTGTTCCCTCGTTTCCGTGCTGTAAACATTCAGCCCTAGTTGCTGTTTTTATCCTTGCGATATTTCCCTCCCAGACGTGCAGCAGCTCCGCCGTCACTCTGCCAGCTGCTCCGGTTAACTGCCTGTTTATACGGGATGGAAATGCCCCGGCTCAGCACCGAGGGGGGTTTGCTGAAGGTGCATGCAGAGTCACGCACTGCAGGAGGACGGAGGGGGAGCAGCGCCAGAGAACGGGGGCAGAGAGAGCAGAAGTGGACAGAAACTGAAACAGAAGCAGATCAAAGATGGAGCGACCGCTGGGGATGGATCAGCCGACTGCAGCAGAGGCTGTTGCTGCAGCCTGATGCAGGACGGGGAGAAACTCAAATCACAGCTGAAATTACCCATTAAACACGTCCGATCAGGATGAATGTAGCCAGTTCAGTGCTTCCTGAAGGACCTAATGATATCTGTTACATTCCTCTTCTGCCATAATAAAGAATCGGTTTGAATAACGAGGAGCAAATCTGCTAATCCAGGATATTTACAAGGGAAATGTGCTTCTGGTAGCCGTAATTAACTAGTTTAAATCTGTAGAGCCGTTTTCTGAACACTAGTAGGTTAAATACTCGCCTGAGAAGAAGTTTATTTACACGTCAGTCATGATAACAAACTTTACTGGATGATAAATAATATTATTGCTTTGAGACCGTTTTTTATGGCATAATAATGCAAGGACACATTCTCAAATAAACTTTAAATTCCGAATAACATTTAACACTGAAGACATTTTAAATATCCAAAATAATAAAAACAAGACAACAGGAACAACAATTAAAAGGAGTTATGAACAAAATAAGGGCTAAATGAGACCAAAACACCTGACTGAAGATTTTTATCATCCAGTTTTTGAAAGAGAAAAATAACAAAATCATGCAAATCGAAATTATTGAGCTCATTTTAATTTTGTTATTATATTAATTAATTTATTGCTTATTTCAACAGGCCTATAAGTTATAAACTTAATAATGATAAACATCAGCTGAGAACTGCAGGTGAGCTGACAGAAGGACTTTAAAAACAAAGATGGCGTCCATTGTTCAGATCCAAAACTAATTTATGTGGTTTGCTTGTAAAAGTGAGTGATAACGATCATTTACAGATAAAATAATTCATTATTATTTCAATTCTACTTTCACTTTTTACTCAAATTTAGATGTTCAGGGTTTCATTCTTTGTATTCTGACATATTGATCTCATATCTGTCTTTCGCTCTGCTGTCATCGACCGTCTGCTCCAGGAAATGGAAAATTAAAGTGATGTCATTTCCTCAGGTGGCCGACCAATCGTTATGTCATTACGTTACGCATATGAGATGTGGATGAGTGGGGCTGACAGCAGACAAATGACACATTTACAAACGTAACATCCAGTCCTAATGTCGCTCTGTCCTCCACTAACGACTTCATCAAGTATTTTAGGTATGGGGGACTAATCCTGCCAAAAAAAAACTCATAAAATTTTAAATAAATAAGGAAATAAAGTTGAAAATAAGAAGTGCATAGATAAGCGAGGAAATAAAAATTAATGAGGGAGTGAAATTGAAAAAAAAAAAAGAAATAAAAGAAAAAATAACACAGAAAGGGTAAATGAGAAAGTAAAATAGAAAATGAACAAATATATTGGAAAATAATAAATTAAATATGTTGTAATTATTTACTTCTGCCTTAATTTATTTATTTTCTCATTTAATTATTTATTGTCAATTTTGGCGGTATTAGTCCTCCATATGTACCTACCGAACTAAAGTCAATAAAACGCTGTACTTGCCAACACAACACAGTTACTTGATACACAGAGGTATTTATTAAAGTAATCTATATCATTGTATAATAAGATAATATTTTGATTTAAAAGCAGGAGGATTCACATTGAAATAATTATAAACTTTACTCTACAGACGCTGCTTTTTGAACATTTTGGTCGTAGGATTAAGAAAATAAGAGCAGAAAACACAAACATGGCTTTGTTAGTTGTTTGTAACGAAAGTAGACAAAAATAATATATTTACTTATCTGTGTTTTTATGTTTGTTATTCATAAAGTAAATAATAAAAGTGAAGAATGTTTGTCAGTTTAGTGGTCGGTTTAAGTGAGTTATTTAAGAATGAGGACAAACCTTTCCCGTTTTTTATTGTTATTACTCAGTTTTGAAATTAAAACACTATATTTTCAGAATTATTTGTTATTTTTGATACTTGAAAACCGAAGTGACCTTTCAGTGACATGCTGAGGTTCAACAGCATTCGTCTGAAATACAGTTAATTTCTGAATGAACAGGATCCAACACCGCAGCTGCAGTCGTGTCCAGATGTTTGACACGTCAGATCCAGATTAACTCGATACTAAATTCACTTAAACTCTTTCATCTATAAAAATCCTATTTCTGTATTTTCTGCTCAATTTAACCACCAAACGTCCTTAAAGTCACTCAGAAGCAACACGGAGGACCAACCATGTGAATACTGACACCTCACATAAATTTGATGTATTTGTTTATGGAAAGCTTTAAAGTGCAGCAGGTTAACCGTAATGGAGGCGATCTGTGCCGGGTCCAGACTCTATCGACCCGGCCATTCGCTGCATGTCTCTGCTCTCTCAAATAAAGGCCACAGAGCCATAAAACCAGACAAAAGCTTCCCGGTTTGTAGTGGCTTTACTGCATAGTTGGAGTCATAACTGAGACTTTGGGAAAAGCCAAATAGTCGTTAACTGGAAAGTAAAAGAGAGAAACTTTAAAAATCCGGCAGCTTTCACTTCGTTGTGTTTGAAACTGAAATCCTGCCTGGATTATCAGGACGGACTGGATTATTTATCTCCTGTCTGCAGATGTGGAGCCGCTCAGGAAAACTGATCTGAATCGTGATGCAGAAACTCAGTCAAGCTTTTCGTGTTTCAGTCGGACGGATGGACAGTTTGGTCAATGGACAGGAAGTCACTGCAGCTTCGGCATTATTAGTCTCCTCTTCCTCACTTTCAGCAAACAGAAACTGAGCTACAGATCAACTCAGGCAATTCAGCAACACAGGAGAGGAAGAAAAAGAGAAATAAGAGAAATAAGAGAAATACTTAGTGGAGAAAACAGAAAGATGGATGGATGGAAAGATGGATGGATGGATGGATGGATGGATGGATGGATGGATGGATGGATGGATGGATGGATGGATGGATGGATGGATGG
>CAEGAE010030185.1:0-50866 GCA_903067095.1 Girardinus metallicus | reverse complement strand
TTTACGGACGAACCGCACAATAAATTTCAGGTCCCGGTCTGAACAAACGGGTGGCGGAGCGCATCGTACATGGCTGGTAGATGAGTTTCTGAGTGTGACAAGGTGCCGTAAATATCTCGTATTGCTTCCACTATGAGGGGCCGTTTAGGACGAAAACTATGTTTTGTCTCTCACACACTACTAAAAACTAATACACACACAAAATATTTAAATTGCACATATATACTATTAAAATGTCATACATATGCAATTTTTCTCTCACACACACGAAATACTAAAATTGCGCATATACACTACAAAAATATCACACGCATACAATTTCTTTCTCACACTCATACATAAAAGGCTAAAATTGCACATAAAATCTAATAAAATATAGACTCTCTTGTTGTATGTATGATAGTTGTCACGGAAGAGGCGGGGCATAATTTGGAAATCAAATCACGCATGCATTGATACGACAATGACGTCAGCTTCATGCTGGATACTGGAGCTCCACGGTGTAAGTGGCGTTTAGCTCAAGGTTAATCCGATTTATGAACACTAATTTCGGCCAGCCGTTCTCTCCCGCTCCCTCCTCAAGTGGTCATATATGAAAAATTGGACTGATATTGATATCCGATAGTAACACTGGTGTTATGCCACATTTACCAGTATTTTATTTTATCACATTTTTTTATGCGATTACTCGATTAATTGTAACAATAATCGATAGATTACTCGATTACTAAAATATTTGTTTACAACAGCCCTAGTTCTGTTTCATCCTGGGTACATAACCAGCAGACATGTTTTAGTCAGTGATCTTTGCTTGACTGTAAGAGGTGACAAAGGTTGCAAAATTACATAATTTGTTGTAGATGGGTTCATTTTTTTACCTGTTGTCACAGCTGTGACTTTATGGCGCTTTTTTTTTTTTTTTTCTTTTCCATCAGTTGCTTTTTACATAAAATGTAGCCATAAAAATAATAATACTACGCACAATGTTGCTTTATTGATCCTCACGGGGAAAATTCAGTCAGTACAACAGATTCTTTTTATTGTAGATACTGTTTATTTGGTAAAAATGAAACGCCTTTTTCGGGCTATTTATCTCACCATCCTCTTTATGTTCTTCTCATTGGACATGCTCCAATAAAGCAAGTGTGTGCTAAATGGCTAACCAAGGATTTCGCTTCCTGTTTGCCTTGCTTTGTGTCCAGATAACGACGAGCCGTTACTCAGTGGGTCTGGTGACGTTTCAAAGGAGTGTGCCGAGAAGATCCTTGAAACCTGGGGAGACTTGTTGTCCAAATGGTGCGGATTTGTTCCCCTACTAATTTTGTTCTTTGACTCTGGATGTTGGTGCATTGAATAGATGCAGATCGGGTTGCATCTATTCTAAAGGTCATCGCTTGCTTATTACAGCTTATTAGGATGGTTTCCCTCACCACTTACCATAATTTTAAGAAGAAACTTGTGATCAACTCTGTAAAAAACAGCGGTTTAACTAGATGTAAGTCAATAAAAGCATATCCATTTAATTTCATACTTACAGCTCTCGTTTTGAGGAAAGATAAGTTGTATTTCTTATTTATTGTGAATGTGGATGTATGTCTTTTAAGGGCAGCAAAAGAAAACATGATGCTCTGTAGGTTTTTGGTTTTTTGTTTCTTCTCAAATACAAGAAAAGGAATCATAAGATATCTCTCTAACCCTTTTGGTAACTTTTTTTTGTGTGAGTAAATAAAGAGACTGTGTTCCTGCAATGTGAGGTCAAAGCACTCCAGCAAATCACAAAAAGACCTTTAAAGTTGCTGTTCCCTGAGGACCAAACCTGGCAGTGATTGCATCACATGCATGGGCACGCTCAAATAAAAATCACCTTCGCTGTGTCTGCAGAAAATACCATGGAGTTATGCAACATGACCCTTGGAACAAATAAGCACATAAAAACTGTAAATAGATTTAAATAATTTATAAAAGATGGGTAAAAGTAAGAACATTATTAGAGAGAGAGCATTTGCTGATTTCTGATTTTGCTTTGTTTGCCATGCTTAATTGTTTTAGATCATCAAACAACCTATAAGTATAAGATGAAAACATGCAAAATGACTTTTTAAATGGTGATTCCATCTATTGAGGTGTAAATAAACTATCCAGATCAACGCGGCTCTACGTAAACAAGTGTTTACCCCTTAAAACAAATAACTTTATTAGCTATGGGTGGCAACAACTACCATCAAGCATATGCGACAACATGGTGGCGAGTATTTTATTTTGTTGTGGAGGAACTTTAGCGCACTCTTCTTCCTTTTTTCTTCTGCCAGATAGGAGGGTTGTTTGAGAATGAACGGAGTGCTTAAGGTTGGAACACATCTCAATCAAATCTGTAACTTTTTTAGTAGACTAGACTTATTTGAACAGCTATTTTCCCTTAATCAGAAATGTTTTTGATCTGAAACATGTAAATGTGGCAAAAAACCCAGAAATAGGTGAGGTGATTTAATGCTTTTGTCACAGCACTATATCTCTGAATAAATATATCAGGCGTTTATTCTGACATGTTAGACTTAAAAAAGTGGCATTTCCAACTCAGCATTTAGGAAAGGCCTGAAACCAGTGCATAGGAAGCTTAAATGTGTTTTAAAAGAAAAAAAAAACATAACATAAAATTTAGTATTTGATGACGTTTTGCTTTTTACTGTATTATTTTACTGCTGTTGCCAAAAACTGCTGGTGGTGAAATACAGTACGGTTATCCTGACAGGGTAGATAAATTACAGACATAAGTTAAATATTCAGAACTAGATTTATTGTATTTTATTGTAAAATAATAACATTTTTATGAAGGATTGATTTCTTCCTCTTGTGGATTGTGGGAGCTTCAGCATGTGAATAATTTTTTTATTCGTCTTGCGGTAAATAAGGAGCGCTCATTCTCTTATCTTGGTCTCATAAATTATCACTGAAAATACAACTCAACTCTTGATGACTATGGAAAACACTGTTTTTAGCCCAAACAGCAGCAAAATTTAAATTTTATTTTGCCAAACTGAACGAAAATGACGACACGGGTAGAAAAGGAAACGCACAGGGTGTGGTGATTAAACGTTAAATTCTGCTTCTGTTTGCCTCCGTCTCATCCAGGCACATGAACCTATCTGTGCGTCCGAGGCAGCTGCCAGCTTTGGTGCGGAGCGGCATCCCTGAGGCACTCCGTGGGGAGGTGTGGCAGCTCCTGGCAGGCTGCCACAACAACGACCACCTGGTAGAAGAATATCGAACTCTCATCACAAAGGTAAGACCACACAGAAGAATTTCTTATGATTGGGACAAATCTATATCTGTGGTAAGTTTTTGTGTAGAAACCGTTTTAAAACGCACACATATGTTCTCCTCAGTATCAGTTCAAACTTGTGATTGTGATTACATTCTAGAAGGCTAAATTTCGCTGCGGTTTTGTGTTAAGACATTGCTCTATATGTACAGAACCTATTGAGGATTGAAATGACAAAAAGTACATGTTGAAATATAAACAGTTGACTAAATAGAGAAGAAAGAATATTTTACAGTTTTTCCACCAGGGATGGCCCCAATGGTGGTACTTAACTGGTTCTGAAAAAGAACTAGTTTGCTTTTCCAACACCTGATAGCCAAGTTGGAGCCACATGAGTCAGAGGTTTGTCCTTTGACTTTCAGCACATTTTTTGTTTACCTAAGGCAGGTTTATTTTTTTGCTGTTTTTCTCCTTTAGAACATTGTTACTATGGTTCTCTGTAGCAGCCATCCAAATTTATTTGTGCTTCTTTAGGAGTGCACCTTGGGGGATCACCAGTGGCCATGTTTCATAAGAGTTTTGTCTCACATGTGCTTTTAAACTTGTGATGGTCACAGCCGGTTCTCTCTAGATAAGGCTATCAGATAACTGTGTTATGCAAGCGCTACACCTTTGTTCCTAAATAGAAAATGGCTTTTTTATTGTTCAGTGAAAATTCAAATGATACTTTTTTGTACTTTAAATAGAACAAAAGTGTCAGCGGTATGTACAATGCCACTTAACACTTATAGACAGCCGTGATAAAGAAAAATGCCTGGCAAAAAAAACTTTAAAATAAATGTACTTTTTTTCTGGAGCATTAAAATAAATATTAATTTTAAAATTACACATATTTAATAGCAAGAAAAAACGAGGCACATTACCAAGCAATCTAAACATATCCTATAATGCAACTTTAACAGAAGCCTTTCTTTTAGTTTTTTTTTTCTTTCAAGTTTTTTCCCTTGGTTGCATGGGTTCTCTGCAGGTAATGCGGCTTCCCACAGTCAAAAACATAACAGGTAAACTAAACTTAAACTTAATTTAGGTGTGAGTGTCTGGATGCATGGTATAGACAATGGGAAAGTTATTATTGTTATTATTTTTTTTTTTATTGTGTTTTGGAACTTAAATTATGGGAAAGACAAACAAAACGTTATTCAAGGAGACTTGTGTTGATCTTCATAAGCCAGGAAAATAGATTCTTACCTAAACCAGTGTTTAGGTAAGAGTTTGAGTTTATTACTCAAACTCAGTAATAAGAGTGATAATTCTGTTTAGCACCAAGTACATTAATGAACATGAATCTGAAAATAAAATTATCATGGCACTGATAAACCCACAGTTGACCTCTGTACAATATCATTCACAGCCATAGAGACACTGCTACAGTTCTCTATTATTCAATTTTATTTAACTTTACTTTTAGATTTAGATGATGGTAGATATGTTTATCAATATGAATGTTTATTTTGTTAGTTTTTTTTTTTGTCCGATTCCCCCCCCCCCCTTTTCTATTAAATCAAGGAAGTACATTAAGAGATAAACTATGTGTTTTGCCTGCAAGTGTCAAGAGTAAGGTTAAAACCTTAAAATTGAAACACTTGAATACAGTTTGACTAATATTTAGTTTGAAATATTTTAGTATTATTGTTCAGATATGTATGTGTATCTTTGAATCTGCAATGTAATGGCGTTTAGTGTTTAAATTCCAGTCTGATAAAAAAAAAAAACTGGCATTTTAGCTTGTGCTACTCTGTAATTGGTTTGGATCTGATCTTAGGTCGTTACCTCCTTGGTTAAAGTCATTGTTTTGTGGTTATTGTTCTTATATAAAAGCAACCTCCCTAGCAGCAAGCTGGCTCCCAGGAGGCAACATGTTGGCTTTTCTGCTTTCTCATTTCCTTTACCTCAATTGGTCTAAAACTCCTTTTTTCATCACTGTCTGTACATGAAGCCTCATGTTCTCATGTTCTTGATATTAACATCTAAGAATTAACATTCTTAGATGTTAATTCATCTAAGAATCCTTAGATGAATTAACATCTAAAAATGTTAATTCATTTAACTTTCTTAGATGAATTAAGAATGTTAGATGTATTAACATCTAACATGTTAATGTTAGATTAACATGTTAGATGTTAATCTAACATTAACATCTAACATGTTAGGGAATTGACTTTTCTGTAGGGAAAGTCAATTGTATTAGAGTTTTATTCAGCTAAAAGTACAGAAATCATGTTATTATCCCCTTGGCATGAATGGTACGAATGGAATCTCGACTTTAATTTTGACATCAATAACAGTAAATATCCATGGACCAGAAGGCTGGACAGGAATTCATTACAGAAGCTCTTAAGCATTCAAGATATTTACATCAGCCAAGAGACACACTCACTAGGATTTGTGTTTCCTGCTTTGGAAGAAGATAACAGAAAAGCTTAGAAAATGTCCAAGCAGCTGCTTTTCTTTTCTACTTTCCCAAACTCCCGCAGTTCATTCTGGCCCTGATTCGAGCGCTTTGGTACAGAGTGCAACAGTGATAATATGATCTGGTCAGCTTTTGTTAGTTTACTATATTAAGTATAAACTAAAGTGGAAAATAACATATATGGTTAAAAGTGTGCTAAAAAGTTAACTTGTATAATGTTGTTGTTGTCAGCACTGAATAAATAAAGCATTTTTTCCAAGTTCTGTACACAAAGGCAGTGCTTTACCAATTTCTAACAACTGTTTTATTGTTGGTCCTCATTTTTTGCTCTGCTATTTTTTGAGAAGCTGTTTCTAATTTCAGCTTTCAAGATGATGCAGTTAGTAAGGTTTACTTTAAAAATCTGCAAGTTTTGATTCAGTTTAAAAGTACTTTATTAATTCCAAAAGAAAAAGGAAATTAAATGTGACCGTTCAAGGAATTATTGGTGATGAGGGCTGAGGGTAGAAAGGACCTCATGTGCTACAGTGTGTCTTTTTTTAGTAATGGATCATAACTATCGCAAATGCATTTAAAAAGCAAAAAAAAAAAATAGAATATCATTGACAAAGTTTATTTATTTCAGGCATTAAGTTAACAAAGTTAGTATATTAAAGAAATAAAGTAAAATCTTTTTAAGAGTTCTGATGGAGATTATGAGAAAGTAGCTGGGAATAAAATGGTGCTTAACTAATTTTGTGTTGAATGTAGCTATATAGTTGTTGAGCGGGAACAGCAGAATTTTTTTGTTGGTTCAAATTAAAGTGTAATTTGGATTTTTACTTAATGTATCACTAGTTGAGCATGATGTTATATTGCACTGTTATTGTTTGTTTATTATGTTTTATGTAACTTTCGTATTCAGCTAAATACCAGCAATCTTATGCTATGTATGATACAGAAATCGTCTGCACTGTGCACACAGACTGATAAAATTAAATAAATTCAGGGGGTTTTTTAGAAAAAAATTATTTACAACACGAAATAAAGCAAATCTAGTTTGTAATGAAGAGAGTTAAGCCACACAGTTTGTGCAGGTCCTGTTGACATTTGAATTCATCTCTATGTATGACTACATGCTACATCTTTTATTAATGCACATTAGGTCTGTGCAATAATTAACTGCACAGTTGTTTGGTGGTTAAATCTTGGCTGCATGAGTAACAGCTGCCTTCTTTGCTTAATAGTGAGCAGGTTACCTGGACAACAGTGCTTTGCTCATTAACCTAACTTTAGCAGTAATGAAAAGCCACTCACTGTTTTAAGTCCTTGAAGATTACTGATTATTTGTGCTTATTTATGCAGAACTGGGATTTGTTCTTTACAGCAGTTGTGCTGCACTGTTGGTTAAAGTAACTGTGTGTCTTCCACCTGTGTCAGCTCCTGGACATGTTACATAAGATAGCATAGTTCACACTGTTATCAGGGCCGACTTATACTTGACTTAGTGACAAAGAGCCATGTCATCATATTTACTTTTCCCCTTTGCTTCACCACTCTTTGCTTATCACTGTTATTTTTGACCCAAACTTCTGCAAGTCCTCCTCTTTCTTGATAGTCTGCTTGTTTTGACTCTCATCCTCACCCCCCCCCCCCATTTCTTCCCATCTTCCAGCCCTTTAGTCCTACTGTCATCTATTTTTAGCTCCTCGTGTAGTGCACTGAGGAGGTGCGTGAAAGCAGGGGGAGAGTGTCTGGATTGTTGGGGAGAAAGGTGCAGGCGTGGGGGTGTGCATGTGTGTGTTCAAGACTGTGTGGGTGTGTCTGAGCCTCCATCACGCTGCCCGAAATTTCCTTGCACGAGGCAAATTCTGCAGTCTTCAGAAAGTCATCAAGGATGGGACACAAAGTGCTGTGCTAAATCTGACAGTAATTACTACCCGCTGAATTTGCTAATTTTGGATTTTGAGTAATTCGGTGTAATCTGCCCATCATGTGAGCTAGAATAGTGTGAGCAATTATGCTCACAAATGTTCATTAGACTCTAGGCAAAGCTGCGGATTTTCCCATGTGATTACAAAAAATCCTGTTGTTGACGGCGTTGAGAAAGGCGGGATGAAATAATTAGATTATGCTCTGTTGGTGGGGTTTATTTTCGACAGGAGCAGGGTCTTCCATAAATACTTGCATTTTTTGTTTAAGTTGAAAATGCTACCTTCAGTCAACAAGCTGTATCACATATTTCTTTGAAGGGAAAAAATTACTATCGGTTAAAGTTAGAATTAGTAGGTCCAACCTCAAAGAAAAAAGTAAATTATTATTGGCCAGAAAAAGCTGCTCGGTACATCTTTCTGTTTTACTCTCACTATTTGTGTTTCTTTTGTGTTCCATGTTTTAAAATGTAACCTTGTTGGTTTCAGATTAAAGCAAATTTATAGAATTACCAGACTGATAAAGCTAATAAAATTTCTTATTTGCTTCTGTAAATCCACAAAAATATCACTGTTCCTATGAGTCGCTTTAGTGACTTCAGTCTTGCTACAGTTCTCCTTTCTCTAGTTCTCTTTATGTGACTGTGCACCGTTTTGTAGATTTTTTTTTTTTTTATGGCAAACAACTTTGTGTTCTAAGGACTATCATTACTTGTGTAACATTATGACTGCATCTTTTGAGCTGTAATGCATTCACAATGAATGGTTATAATTCCTTATTGTTTGAGCATATCATTACCACATGATGTTGCACTTGGAATCATGAGTTCTCAGCAGATTGCCGGAAGCATTTGGCCCTTTGTTATAGAACGCTACCGCAGCCACAACATTATTCGACTTGAGAGGCTTATGTTGTTTTTGAGTCTGCAAAAAATATTTTCTTTTTGGATAAGTATAAAGATGCCAAACGTTTGCTTTTTTTGTACTTCAACTATGCATATACATCATTAAGCTACTTCTACCATTTTATTGTTGAATATTGTGATGATCATATCAATTGCAATTACTCCCCATATTCTTTATGTATTTCCCTTTTTGGTTCAGGTATTTAAATGACAATGAAAGGCTATCCAACTGGACATATATATTATTAACAAGCAGTCTTGCCATATGTATTGAATTCAAATTGTCATTGCAACAACATTATGTACAAAAAATTGCAGAAGACACTTTGGAGGCAATATTTTGTATTGCCTCCAAAGTGTTGTGTCATACAGATAAATTTGCCCACCTTTGAAGTATATCATAATTATCAAAATCTTAAAGCTATGCTAGAGTTGTTGGAGCATTGGGATTTTGGGGAAAAAACTTGAAAGTCAATTACCTTTACTCTTTGATTTTAAATTTTAAACTGTGCTTTTAGTGTACTACTATTTCATTCTAGCAACAGCGGTATGAATAAGACTTTATTGAATACTGATATGTAAAAAGTTATGTTTGTCCTAGATGAGATACATTTAAAAATATTAGCAGTATTCACACAGATACAATTCCTGCTCTTTCCCCCCTTTAACCTAAATGATGATTTTCCAAGTTCCAAACTGCACTGATTAATTTTGGCGGTGTGAGACTGATTCAATCTCGACGTGATTATTAGATAAATTTGCACATTAAAAAAAAAAAAGTAAATGTGAGAGGTTGGGGGAAGGAAACAGTCTCGTGTTTTTGTGGATGATGATTGGTTGGAGGCACTGAGACTGGGAGGGGCTTCAGTGCTGCTGTTTCTGTAGACAGAGGCAGAAGGAGGGAGACAGAGTGTGAGGGAAACGGCAGAGCAGGACAAATGAACACAGAGGGGTTCTCCCAGCATCGGTATGCCTGCCTTTAACATTTCAACTCCAGACGAAGTTGCTGCTTAAGGCGGGAAATAAACCTACGGGTGTCTTTTACTCCACCTTTGTGAGGATGGTTTTTGACTTCTGTAACGCTACACTCTGCTGACTTTGTACCAGAGTACAGTATTCTGCTGGATCTTACAGTGAAGGACCAAAGAGAAGCTGACGCTCAAATAAGTGCAAATGGAAGCCTGGTGAAAGAAGAGGAGAAGAAGATCCAGAGAAGTGGGAAAGTGGTTTGAAGGACAGAATAAGAAGCAGATTATGCTTAATCATTCCCACAATAAGGAGTTCTTTAAACAATGACTTTTCTCTGGAGGCTTTATCAGTGACTTGATGGACTACAAATTGATAGGAGCTACAGTCTGAGATTTCTGGATTTGCATCTGACATTGAGGACATCAAAATATTCATAAGAGTCACATTCCTGGCAGTTTTCTTCCTCTGTGCCTTTACCTAGGAACCTCCAGACGAAGGTTTTTTACCTTTCTAATACTGTAACCGTGCCAGCTCTGAGGACAACACCAGGGAACTTTCTGACACCTTTATCTGCCCTTTCAATCCTTCCTGTGTTTGAAATGGAGCATGGGGGTCTTTGTTTGGACTGAAACCAAACTACTGATAAATATAGCTGGGCTACCAGGCATAATAGTGGCTTTTTGGATTTATCGTACCCTTTAAGGGCCCCCTTATGTGTTTTACTGCCAGAGATCATGAATTCCTCCCTGGATTCCCTGAACCAAAGCTCGCTGGACTCAAATTTATCCACTCCCTTCTGCTTACTTGAAATTGGCTATTCCCAAATTTTTAGCACATGCCTTCTTGAGGTATCTGTCATCCTCCTCCTCACTATCCTTATTATTTGTGGCAACTTGGTGGTGATATTTGTGTTTCATTGTGCCCCTCTGCTCAGCCAGCACACCACCAGTGCTTTTATCCAGACTATGGCATATGCAGATCTGTTAGTGGGAGTCAGCTGCATCTTCCCCTCCCTGTCTCTGCTTCACCATCTGCAGGGATTGGATCCCAAACTGACCTGCCAGGTGTTTGGGTACATGGTTTCAGTTTTGAAGTCCGTTTCAATGGTGTCCCTCGCATGCGTGAGCGTAGACCGCTACATCGCCATAACACGGCCTCTGACTTATTCAACACTGGTCACTCCTTGTCGGGTGCGCTGCTGCATCGCTCTAATATGGTTCTACTCTGCTTTGGTGTTCCTCCCATCTTTTCTTGGGTGGGGGAAGCCTGGCTATCATGGAGACGTGGTCGAGTGGTGTGCGGTCGAGTGGAGGACTAGTCCGGCTTTCACAACATTCATCGTTGCTCTGCTCTACGCCCCTGCTGCTCTCACAATCTGCTTTACATACGCCAACATCTTTAAGATCTGCAGACAGCACACTCGGGAGATCAGCGAGCGCCATGCTCGCTACAGACCTCAACAGCAGCAGGGTCCCGGACTGACTGCTGGAGCAGCCTTGAAAGATTGCACCACGGTAGAGCAAGAGCAGCTTCCCCAAGAGAAGACCCAGCACCACCAGCCTCAGTATCAGCAGTCTACTTACCCTGACAAGCGATACGCTATGGTATTGTTCCGCATAACGAGTGTGTTCTACGTCCTCTGGTTGCCCTACATCCTGTACTTCCTGTTGGAGAGCGGAGGAATATACCACCACCCTGCAGCCTCGTTTCTTACCACATGGTTGGCTATCAGCAATAGCTTCTGCAACTGTCTCATTTACAGCCTTTCCAACTCAGCATTTAGGAAAGGCCTGAAACGCCTCTGCTCCTTCTGCCTGCGGCGCGGCAGTGATGGCTTCGGAGTTGGGAAAACCAAAAAGGCGTTTGTTGGCTCAGTCGAAAAGGGATGCACAAAGCAGTGGTATGGATATGACAATGGAGACATGAGAGTTGGCACAACATGTCATGTGTAGTTTAAATGGAGAGGAAAACACAGATGCTAAAATGTCATTGGAGCTGAAATGAAGCTTCGGCTCTTCAAATCTTTTAAAATCTGATTTTAAGAGATGGAAGAAGGTATCGTTCTGATTGTGCTTTTTCTGACTCTCCCTTGACAAGCCAGCAAAAGTAGAGAATAAGTATGAAAAGCATTATAATTTGAACCAAAAAAGAGTCCACATTAGCCTTTCAAGGTGTTTCGTTTGATGATGTGAACACAAGGTCATATGGACAGGAGGCTGACAGATGGAGGATTCTAGTATGAACAAGAAGAAGGTCTCTATGTCCTCTCAGTGGGAGTAAATTCTTTAAATGTTGGACATAATGTTTATCTGCTGATGCTGTTTTTGGAACTGAATACTTGATTTTATCCAAACAACCAAATGATGCTAGAAGCAGAAAGTTCTCATGAAAAGTTTTACGAGCTTCGTTGGGAGCAACGTGATATTCGCTGTGAACACAATTTGTTGCGTTTCACTTAAAAAGGAAAAAAAAAAAAAGATTTCAGCCCAATCTGTTCAAGGAGCTGATGTGATTTAATGAGACTGTCTGTATAGAGCAAGCAGAGTCAAACTGATCTTTAAATAAATGTTATTTATTGATGTTGTTAAGATGTCTGTTGAAAATGTGGGTTTGCACTGTGCACCTGTTATTTGTTAAAAGGACCTAGCTTTGGTGTACGACCGCTCAACTGCCAAAAATCAAATGTAGGGGTCAGTAATATTGATGCTAAAAGAGTCACAATCAAAAATATAAGTCATTAATAAAATAAAAATAATTCTTTAATTATTTGACATTTCAATTGATGATATTGTCAAAATCTCTAAATAGTATTCCAATATTTGTGTAATTCTTTTAGGTTTTATGCTACAGTCCACAATGTTAAAATCAAAGTGAAATAGTTCTAAAACTAAATAATAAAATGTTTTCATTAAATAAGCAGTTACTGGAAAAAAAATTGTAATTGTAAATATTTCATTATTTATTCATTTATTTATTTATTCAATTTTTAACCCTTAAAGACATAATGTCGTTGAGTGGTGGCTAATTCTGCTACGTAGTGATTGGTCAATAGTTTGCTGTGCATTAATCCAATCCAATATTCTTAATGATCTCCAGTGACTATTTTATGACTTACTATATCACAGTGACTATGATTTTTTTTAAAATAAGTATTACATACTTAAATATAAAATTAATTTAAATTTACAATTTTCATATAAAATTAAAATTGTAATTAATATATTAGTTATGTGTTTATTTAAGCAGTTAGTTTCTTGTTTAATTTAGCATGCATCTGTGTTTAATTACTTATTTATTTGATTGTGGCACTTCTCCCATGAAATTAGCTTTTTTTTTTTTTTGCTAGTTCTGTTGCACCTTATTTTGTTTATGTGTTATAATATGTTTTCAAAAACAAGAAAGCATATTTTTCCCATATCCTCTTAGCAGATTTTTTGGGGTTAAACTTACAGATTTCTTTTATTCAGAGATATTGCAGGGTTCCAACACTGGCTGTAAAAGTATTTTGTAGGTCTGAACAGAAAAAGACAAATGTATTAAGAATAAGGCTATATTTTCTATCCATATGTTCTTACAATCTGTGGTTTACTTTGTTTTGTATTTAAAGCCTGACCTCAATTAAATATTTTCAGTTAATTCAAAAACCAAATTTGAATGCTACATTTTTTGTTTTTTAGATTAGCATGCATCTACTTTTAGATACATGCACCTTATTTGATTTGGAAGAGAGCAAACATCTCAAGAAAATATGGACCTGATTGTGAAAGTATGCAAAACCACTTGAAGATTGGTGTGAGACTTGAAGATTTGTGTGCATGTTAGTACTGTCTTTTCTGTACATTAGTATAAACAAATTTCAGGAAAAACAAAACATTTAAATGAACTTAATTGTTCATTTCCACTTGTCAAGTTATGTGTTTTGAGCTTTCAAGACTCTTGTTAATTAAAGTAAACATTCCTTAGCTTTATATCTCGTCTGCAGTAATGTGCCAAAGAAGGTCCAATTAAGTGTAATATCTGCAATATGAGTGATTTTACACAAAAATGTTAACCACTGTCTACTGCACTGTGTCGCGTCAGTGATGCCTTGTGTGCATGTCCAAGACTGTTTCCGAGCATATTGTGATATAAAGTTGCCTTTATTTAAAAACTAGTAAAATAAGTTAACTGTTGGGGAAAAGTGGTTTTCTTTAACACAAAGTGAGGGCTAAAATAAAAGGCATGTGACTGTTTTTAAATGATTCAGCTCCAGAGGCAAAGTTTAGCGTTACTCTTTTGGTAGCTAAAGAAGTTAAAGTGTTAGTGTTGCTTCAGGTATTCAAAGCAGTTGTCACTTTTTTTTTTTTGCTTTAACTTTGGAAAAAAAAAAAAAAATCATGTGGATGAACCCTTCATACTGTTTATTTTCTGTCTTGAACTCGTGTTTCTGTGTGATTGAAGCACAATGGAGACAACGAATGTGTGCAGATAGGCACTGACTCGACCATTGGCTAGACTCTGACTGTTTAATGTTTTTTGGTCTCTATTAGTCTCATTTGTTGTTGTACCTGGTAAATGTCTGAAATAATTAGTGGTTTTATTTGTAAAGCATTCCAAAAATAGCACACCTGTTCCGGTTTGTATCATTTTCTGTGCTACTATCTTAATATTTTCCTGCTTACAGAAAATATCAGATTGAATGTTTATCAGACATTTGTATAGTTGATTTTTTTTTCTTTTTTAAATTACCCAGCTCAGTTTGTTCTCAGAAGTAAAAAATGTTGTGCCGCCTACATAAACAACTAGTTTTGTCTTATGTTTTTTCCTGTTGAAGTGCAGGTTTTGTGGTGTTTCTGCTTCAAACGTAGTCATTTCATACCATTTTAGTTTGGAAAGATTCAGTACAATAGCCGCTTATTTTACAGTCCCTTTTAAAACAATACATGTTTGAAGACAATCCATGATGCCTAAAAGTGCTCCCCGTTGGTCACATACACTCATTCCCTTCTTCCTGTGGGGAAAACAATCAACCTACAGGTTCTCACGGGAATGACATTGATGGCTGGGAGGAAATGTCCCTGCCCTCAAAAATTAAGCATGTTTAGAGCTTGAAGAGCTCATGATGCAAAAAAGTAGTAAGAACAACAACCATATGATTGAACCAAGACATTTTTTAAACAAATTTTATACTTCTGGATTATAATCACACCAATTCAAACAGGACTGACTTGCATAAACAGAGTCTCTGTCTTTTTTTTTTTTTTTTTACCTCTTCTGGCATATTCCAGAGTTGGCAAACCATTTTAAGTGGATCAGCAGTACTTGGACTGAGACGACCCAGAATTTTTCTGTGGTGGAAATGAGTCCAAATGGAGCAGCTTGGGTCAAAAACTCCATGTAATATTAAAGTTTAAATCTGCTGAATTTTTTTCAAGTATTGAATGGTCTTTTTGTGTATTTCCCCAGAACTAACCCATTGTTGTCTATTGAGCCACACAATAATCGCAAATTCAAGCCTATAAAATAAACTGTTAAAATATACAAATAACTATTTCACAACAGACAAGAACAGACTGCCAATTTAACATTCCAGACAGGATATTCACCTCGTTGATTTTTTTATTTTCATTTTTTTGCCAACAGTAAATTTTGTGTACAATGAGACCTTGAGACTTCAAAATTACCTTGTTAAACACAGACAAAGCATGGCATATTTCAAACACAAGGGGTGTTCAATTTGTTATTGTGTTTTTGGAAAGATATCTGCTTTTGTTTAGACTGTGAATGTTGGGTTAATATTTAAAAGTCAAAACAAGTTTATTTATGCTGTTGATGAATGTGAGTGAGACTTCGCTCTGTATGCAAAATGGTTTTGTAAATAGACGTTGTTTGTCTGTGCTAAACAAATAAATATGATTTTCTCAAAGTGTTCTCAAATTATTTTGAAAGGATTCAGTCGAATGTTTGGATGCGACCTATTTTTAAACGCAAACAAGTGTCAGAATAAGTAAATAAGCAGAACATCTTGTCATCTTTTCTATCTTGAGATAAAAGCAAATAGTTGCCAGCTTATCTCGTTGGGTACTGAGTAATTCATGACATTTGTTCCATTAATTTTTTTTTTACAGAATTTTCTACATAAATAAGTAGTATGTTCCCACCAACTGCAGGGGAATAAAAGAAAAAAATATTAAAGCATATGTGGTTTGACTTTCTCTCCTTTTAGATGTGTTTTATCGGGGCAGCAGGTTAGCTTCCTCCAAATACCACAAAATGAAGGGCATAGGCTAAACCATTAAAATTTCATCAGGCTACTAGTGCTAAGCTTTAGCCATCTGCTGATAACAGATTATTGCATAAAGGATAAGTAATCAACCCATATGGCAGTAAAAGTGATTCTAGAACCATTACAGATTTCTCTTTAGTTCAAAGGTTTTCTCATAAAGAAGTAAAAACATTGCACTCAGGTTTATTTGGGGTTTGGATCCTCAGCTTGTAGCAAGCCTGATAAATGTCACGCCATGCCATTTTGATGTCTCAGCAGGGTTCTTTAGGAGCAGAGAAAGGAAAACAAAATGACATGTCGGCTTTTGTGTCGAGTCAGAGAAAATCGAGGACATAAACAAAGGAGTTCTTGCTGCTCAGCGTTCTCATAGAAGCTCAACTCTGTGATTTTTATTTTCCTTTTTTTTGACACGCAATTAAATGCAAAGGCTACAGCTTTCCTATTTATGGCTGACTTCTGTTGAAGAGGTTGTAATTTTGCTAGAACACCATGTTTTATTCCAGGACTTCACTTGCTTGGAAGTTTTCTTGTTTCCCTTTTTGTCGGTCTCTTTCCTTTAACAGCATCTGAGCCATGGGGTTGATTAGCTTTTATTGGTGTACTTCCTTGCTATCAAACCAGCTGCTTATTCTGTATTACATCTATCACTGTAGCTATTTTTATGCATAGTAAATGTACTCGGAAAGGAAAAAAAAGGACAATGTTTTAAAAGCTCTCCACCTGTAAGAAATGATTAATACACCCTGGTTACTTTCTTGGTAAATTTCAGTTCCTATTTTATTTTTTAATATCACGTTCAAAGAACTTTCAAACATTTAAAAAGGAATACAACTTAACAATGCATACATAAATGCACATACATTTATGTGCATTCATGTTTGCACATACATTTACATAATTTATGTATGCACATAAATGCATATAGTCAAATATATACATGACTATATACATTTGGATATGTAGTCATCGGCCACTTTATTACCTACACTTGTTCGCAAGGGACAGTAATCGATTGGGAAAATTAGCCATGGTCCTGTGAGTTTCAACTTCATTGGCAACATTCAGATGCTTGTCCAGAATTTGGTATGAAAATATGAAAACATGGATCTATTTTATTATTTGTTGGTGGCGCAATGGTGTGGTGGATATTTTCCTGATGGACTTTATCCACTTGGATTCGCTGGCATTGAATTGGTACTAAGTGAACAATTTTCATCCCTTTATGCTCACAGTGTAATTAATTTCAAATGGCTACTTCCTGCAGAAAAAAAATGTCCATTTCACAAAGCTCAACTCCCCCTGGTGTCTTAAGCATGATTCATTACTGTACTCTAATGTCATAATGTCATAACAACATTAGGACAATATTTTGAATGGATGTAATTTCAATATTACAAGCATAATACCAACATTTTCCTCACTCTTCTTTTTTTTCCCTCCATTGTCATAATATCATTATCACTGATGAGCTTTTTCAGCTTAGTCACTGAGATCTTTATGAGATGGGAGAACAAAAAGGCTGAAAGTCGATCTAAGCAGCCGTACATAGACTTTTGGCTAGCAGAGCTTGAATGCTTGTTTCACTTTAAGCCCATTTGGCATTTTAGAAATATGCTGACATTCTTAAGAGAGAAAGACATCTCAAACTGCTTTGTTAAAATAAAAACTGTGTTTGTTCAAAATATACACTGAGGTAAAGTTATGTTTTGCTACCTAATACGTATATAACAGTATTGATATTTTTGTGATTGTTGTGTGCAAACGTATCACAGTTATAAATTCTCTTTTACAATCTTCCTACTATTAGTAGTATTATTGGTAGCAGTAATATTTTTCATATAATGGTCACTCTCTCTAACACACTAATAATGTCTTCTCTTTCAAGGGTTTATGCTGGTAAGCTCAGAATGCTTTATACTTACATAAGGTCGTTAATGAGGAAAACAAAATTTAAGTGTGCCTAATGAAGCAAATGGTAGTGATATATGTTGCATACACTCTCAGGAAAAGGTGTGTTGGAAAGGCAATCGGTTAAAAACATCTGTAGCTCAGGCTTTTATTGTAATTCTCACTTTCTTATGTACTTCTTTGTAATCTAAATTTACAATTTAGATTACAAATGTAAATTTAACAGAATTTGAATTCTGTTAAATTTACAGTTTAGTCAAAGCTTTACGTCTCTACTTGGTTATTTTATTCAACTTTTTATTCAACTTTTTATGCACACGGCTCAATGGGATCTCATTGCCCACTGGATATTATTTGTTTTTTAATTACATATTTTTTACGTCCAGAAAATTCTGCATCTGCAGGAACTGACTGGATTTTTTATGTTTTTTTCTGGATGTGTGGTAGGTTTTCAGGGGTGAGTTCATTAAACTTTAGTGCTTTTTCATCTATTAAGCAACTCCTTAGTACTGTTATTCCAAATGGTCTGACTCCCCCTCTCTCATTTAATTATAGGAATGTGTTAGAATACAAGCTGGTAGTTTTGACCAGGCACCACAAAATGTCTTGAAATCAAAGCGCCAATTTTAAAATTGTTCAAAGCTATAAACTCAGCATCCTATTTATCCTATTTATGGGATTAAAAATAAAACATAAAGCAAATTATCCATACATGCTGAAACTGTTGGCAATGTTCTGCAAAGCAGAATTCTTCAGCCTTAACAACAAATCTTTTTTTGTATTAACCATGTAGGATTTTCTAAACACTTATTTTCTTTCCTGAATTCCAGTTTCTGCTTCAATAAATAACATGAAAACTAGAATCAGTGATGATAAGTGCTTGAGGATTAGGTTTGCTGTAATATGATACAAAATATGATCCTAATTACCTTTTACTGAATGCACACCTATTTTTGTGACATCTCCAGCTTCTGCACAGTAGCATGACACTCTGGATATGTTTGCTCTTCGCCTCTCACGCAACAGTCATTAGAAGTTGCTCTCCAACAGAACAGACAGACGGACAGAGGGGAAGCTAATTGACCATTAAGTCAGAGGTCTTTGTTCATTCTCTCAGCACTTCAGATAAGTATGGCTAAGTGGCTGCTTGTCTAAACATGGATTGTTATCTTTTACTAGGAAACTGCAGTCAAGTTTAATATGCCCCTCAGACTGGCCCATTTATTTAAATTCCTCTGGAAAAAGAAATATCAGGATCTTTTAAGATTCCTTTGCCTATCAGGTTTGTAGTATCAAGTCCTACAATTTTTATTTATTTATTTATTTTTTTTTTGCAGTGTTGGACCCGATCCTTAGTTGCTCGTTTTGCCCCTCTATTATACTAAGTTTTAAAAGAGAAAATAGAGCACTAGTGTCCACACTTCAGAACATTTATCCCTTCAAATTTTCCACTCTTTTTACTAAAGAGCTCACAGCTACTGCAGTTAATCATATTTTTAAAAATAATTTTTTCATCGTCATCATCAACTTCATTTATGAAGCTCTCAAACACCAGCTTTCACAGTACTTTAGAACATTTAAAAAGATAAATACAATTTAGTATAATAGAATTGCTATAAGTAAAGTGACAATGGTAAGTAGATGATGATGTATTAATAAACTCAATTCAAAACACAATAACACAACACAGTAAAATAGATAAAGTCAGTACCAATAAAAGTTAAGTAAATTCAAGTTTGTTATTTCTGCACATGGAATCAGCTGTGGAAAAATAAATACTTTGTTTCCTAGGTTTTATTGTCAAAAGTTTTAATGGTCATGACAAAAAAGTGTAAATAAATAAAAAATCTCACAATAATGAAGAAAAGTAATAATCAGAGTTGTTGGTATTTATTGAAGTCTGCACTGGGCCAATTCGCCCCTTCACTAGTTTGACATAATGTCCTAAAGGCTTAAGTAATGTCGAGGCATATTTTTTCATCTGATGGTTATGTTATTTTTTATTTTATGGTTATAAACATTCCCAGAGGGAACTTGTCTGAGGCAGGTTTTTCCCTGGTGAAATAATCTTCAGTAGAGGAACGATCCAGACAGTCTCACATTCTCTTCAGTGTTTGTGATTTTTTCCCCTTCTACTCTTCCTATTAAACTGATGTGCTGCCTGCCTCCTGTTGGAGCTTCACACTTTGACCTCTTCAGCAGTGTATTATTTCCAAGCTCTCATTTTCTGTGCAGGGTATTAATAAACCTGACTCAGTGATTTTTACCTTAGCAGTGCTTGGTAATTATTTTCCCACAACAGTAGTTAGGCGGGTATGATGTCCTCACTGATGAGAAAAAGATAAGGTTCAAAATTTTCCAACCTAATCATCAGTCAAAACTGGTTAAACTGAAAATTGTGCCACCACTAGTAACTTTTTCGCAAAGCTGGCCATTGAATTAACCTCTAAATAATAAAACAACATTGCATAAACTACTAACTACATATAGATTTTAAATCTCATTTCAAATTATGCACAAAGAGGTCTTTAAACATTATTTCCTAATAAAATTGTCTTTTGTAACATTACTTATTCAAAGGTAATTTTTTCCTAATGTGTTGGTAATCGATAACAAAATGAGGCATCATTAATCTTTGAAAAGCAAGCCCAGTTCTTAAGGAGTGTTTACTGATTTGAGTGTGGTTCTTACTTTGTGGTGGTCTTTCATCACTTCAAATAGATATGAGGCACAGGTTTCCCCAGGCTTGTGTTCAAACTGGCTCCAGATGAAATCAGTTGTTTTGTTAGTGTATCATGGTGTTGAAAAAATCTGCCAACATTAGTTTCCTCCCTTCATTTTTTTTTTTTTTTAGCAGTCAAGGTTATTTCAGGATAGAAGGAGTTGGTCCTGGGTGCTTTGTTTCAAAATATTGTAATTACTATTTTATTGTGTTGTAGTCCCAAAATGAACACTTTATTATCCTTTCACTTTTATTGTAACTTGATTATAACTTTATTGATTGTATTCTTCTAAAGCTGCTCAATACCTATCAGATTATTTGCTTTAAAGTTGCATTTGGTGTGTTGCAGAAAAAAACTGCAGATCTCATTGTTCTGCTTTTAAAAAAAAATGTTATAAGGGCAAATGCATTTAGCTCAAAATGTGGTGTTCTCCACTCATTTGAAACCTGGTTTCAGTTCCTCAGTAATGCCTAAATCAGATCTCACTTCTTTAAAAACAACACACCAAAACAGATTATTCCTCAATGAACCATGCTGCCAAACTGAAAGGAAGAACTATCAAGTTATATTCACACCACATCAGCTATCATTGCAACTGTGATTGTCAATGTTGCAAGTTTCACTGCACGAAAAGTGGCGTTTTTGACCCTGTACACTGACGCGAACGCAGCTCGTGAGCGACAGCTATCGGCAGTAACCGACAGCTATCGGCAGTAACCGGCAGCTATCGGCAGTAACCGACAGCTATCGGCAGTAACCGACAGCTATCGGCAGTAACCGGCAGCTAGCGGAGAAGCGCACCGGAGTCAAAAACTGTAGAATGCGGAGTCCCATAAGCGGGAGGTGGATGTGCGGGGGAGCGGGCTGGCGGGAGGTGTTAACGACCCTACTTAGCATACGAATAGCCTACCATATGCAAAGGCTCTTCAGGAGACCAACGTCGATTCCCAGTCATTGGATGAAAAAAATGACATCACAATTCAACACTGACATCTGATTGGTTGGTTGATGTGTCCCCATTGGACAGCGTACATGTCTTTATAAATAAACCCCGTCCCAATCTTTAATATTTTTAATGCTGTATTAAAAAGAATCTATATAAAAATACATGCTGTATTAAAATATATTCATATGATATTGCTTATATGCAAAATGTTCATATATGAGGAACATAAATGAGACACAATACTCTTTTTTCCCTTTATTTAATTTTATTTTTTTAATGTTTCCACACAAAACAAGACATAAATGCTTGTCCACTTCTGGACCATCTGGCGGTGTTTTTTTTTTTGTCCAAACATTATCCAACATTGCGCTGTTTTCAGAACAGGCCCAACGTCTCTCCTGTAGTGTAGACCTGAGGTCACTGAGCTCCTGGCTGGGGGAACTTGGGGTCTCCACCTCACCACAGTCCATCCTGACACCCCCTCATAGGTGCCATCCTCCCAGAATGCCACCTCCTCTCCTGCCAGTCCTCTCTGTCTTCCTGCATCAGCTGTTAACACAGAACAGACAATCATTATGAGCTACAGGCATCTTTGTTGTCATTATGAAACTATTATGAAATTGCTACCGCAGTTGATAAACCTGGTAACTTTTCAGCTGTTCATCGTTAACGTGACATAAATAGGTTATAATGATTTTCATTCAGTCAGGACTTTACGCTGACACTAGCCACATGCATTGCAGGTAAATTGTAGTAACGCATTGATTAATGGTTTTAAAATTAGTTAACTGGACTTGTAGCCATTATTTCGTGCCCATTGTTGGACACCTCTCGGCACCATTGAACCCGTTCTGTCGGCTAATGTGTGGTCTCTCAGGTTTTGAAAATGGGCCGCCAATCGGCCAACAACTCTAAGATGGTGTAGTGTGAACTGGGCATTACACTAAGGAAATGAGGAAGGGAGGGTCAGTGGAGAGCACCGGAGTTGAGCCTTTATTCATTCAGTGTCATCAAAAGAAAGAGAAAAAAGCCGAAGAAACGATAAAGCCAATATTTAAAAAGAAGGTCGATAGTTTTCATTTATCGTGAGATTAATTGATTTATTGTTTATCGCGGCAGACATTAATAATGCCTGTTTTATACTTTTTTTTTAAACAAATCTCATTATTTCTCAAGGTAATAACACTGAGGGGTTTTGGTCGGGTCCTGGAACTGGTAAACAGACCTTGGTGGTGCACAGAAGTTAAAATGGGTGAACTACAACAGAAACTACAGTCAGAATGGCTGGTGCTCAAAGTTGATTTGTATTTGCATGGCTCCCAGCAACTCATTTTAAATATGCAAGCCTCTCCTAGGCCCAAGGGGAGGGAGGTGATAGGGAAACACGGACACACACAGTTTTTGACAATTCTTGGCAATTCCCTACAATTTCCCATTTTGACAAAAAACTCTTGCCGATGGCCCTCAATCTCTGAGCGCAAGAAAATCCCACTTTTCATGCAGTGTTTGGCCTTTAAAAACAAATCAGTTCCGTATCAGTCAGGAAATTATACTTCAGTCTATCTGTTACTTATCAGAAGGCTTTTTAATCACTGTGAAACATGTCATTGTATCAGGGATTTCATTTGAAGTGGAGTCATAGTGACATAAAGTAAGTTAGCTTTGTGGTTTGTCATTGATAACATGCCATTTTAGTAACACTTTATAAAACCCAAGTCACCGTTAAGTAGTGAAAACTTCCGAGTTTTTTCAGTCTTGCATCCGGTGGATTGTGTCACCACCTTTGCAACAATAAAATTACTTTTGATGCAATAAAGCTGAATGAAATTAGAAGTGGGATGAGCAGACTAGCAAAAAAACATGGAGCAGTGGACGGTCTGTACGGTGGAAGAGAACACTCTGTGCTGCCAGTTTTTCCTCCTACCCCACGTTTCTTAACAATGCGTGGGGCCCCTGCATGTTGAACATCACTTACAACATCTGTGTCCGGGAAGACGTTTTTACAAATGTTGCTGATAATAAATAATAATCTCTGTAATAATCTCCTCTTTTTTTGTTGTCTTTGCTGCATTCTTTCCAACTCCCTTTTGCATTGTAACATTTCTCTTTTTGTCTCTCTCTCTCTCTCTCTGTCTGCTAGGAATCTCCTCAGGACAGTGCAATCACCAGAGACATTAACAGGACATTCCCCGCTCATGACTATTTCAAAGACACTGGAGGAGACGGGCAAGACTCGCTCTACAAGATCTGCAAGGTGGGGCTCCAATACTCACAGACACACACAGAGGTTGTTAATGCAGCACAAACTATGCTCCGTCATAAAACTGGCTTCATGTAGTGAACAAAGCTGCTGCAGCAGCTGCTTGCCAAATGAGGTGTAAACTGTTTATTAATACATCTGCAAAAACACATCGGAAGCTCGTGCTCCTCCTTTTCGACTCATTCTAACTGTAGTTGCACTAAAATAAAAAAAATCTCTTCCTAATTCTGGGAGGTATTGTCTAAGGAAGATGCTGATGCAATCAGAAGTATTTTGCACTTTTCAGGTCAAGAATGAGACCGCTTTATTCTGTATATCAAACACAATACAGACGTAGGGGTGAGTTTCTGTTCGAACTTAGCGAATGCACATGAATGCCACACCAGCCACATGTATTTGCAGTTTTGACAAATATGCATTAACAGTCATAAAATATGTATAATGTCACAGTGAAATGTTAAATAGATTTCTAAACGTTGTAGCTTGATTACATTTTTGAAGTTGGCAAAAAAATTCATGTTCAGAAATTGTATTCAGTTCAACTCAAAAACTCTTTTATTTATCCCAAACAGAAATCAGATGCAGTAACTCATACAATCCAAATATCTCCAATTCTTTGTATGCGTTTGCTTTATCTCTACTATGGACCTTTTCATGTGTCTGGACTAATGATATGATAATGATGAGGATTAAAAACAACAATAGTAACAAAATGTATTTGTGAGATTGTTTTCTAAACATCATCACCAATAATGCATTGCTCCTACAGATGACCACTTTAAAAGAAATTGGCAATAAAATATGTAGAATCCATATTCAAATTGACAAATGCTTAATAAAGAGAGTAAATAATGAAAAAAAAAAGACCAAACCATAACATTTTCTTAAAGTGAAAATTGTGCTGATAGCTAAAGTGGAAATGAAAACACTACAAACAGGTTTGCAGATCAGTAGTGAGAATTGTTAATGCTCTGTATTAATGACTTCTTTCTGATTCAGACTAGGCGGTTCATCGAGTTCATGAAGTCTGGGAAATCTAAAAGAGCTTCTCTTTGAACACATGAAACAAGAATCAAAGTACTGTTAGTCTATGTGGAGGAGCACATGAACATCTTGCAACTTGAAAGCGTCGCCGTATTTTACTGAGTTGTTCTTATCAGTTAACACTATCATCATTTTTGCCTTTATTATAAAATGTGCTTCATGGTGAAGACATGCGGTTTGTTCAATGATCTGAAACAATTAAGCATGACAAGAAAGCAAAAGATATCTGTAATGGAGCACTGTTTCACAGCAGTGCTGTAGTTCTGTTATACTACTGACTGCAGCCTTTTTACACTTTTCAGTTTAATGTCATTCATTATGCATAGCTCTAGTGAGGGCATTCATCTACTCTCAGACAAGCAGCTCCTGAGGTGCATTTGAATAATTCACAGGTTTCTGCCTTTGCTGTGTTTGGATTGATTCACATTTTATATTTTTGACTTTTACTCATTATTTGTGTTTCTAGTTCAGTAGGCCACTACAGCCCATTTCCCCCCAATTCTCTCGTATCTCATTCTCAGCTTGAATAAATATTAATATTTCTCCTAAGCATCTTCTGTGAGTCTATTTAACTGTATCCAGACATCATGCTTCATCCATCATTACTTGACTTCATTGTCATTAAATAACAAGGTTGAGTTTTATATTTTGAATGATAAGGAGCATTATTTGTTATTTCAAGTATTTGATTTTACTGATATTGTAGTCAAGCAGCATCTTTTGAAATCAATATTTTTGTGTTTAATTTAAAGAGCTTCTGTAATGACCAATTTTGACATGTTTAGAATAACTTGCAGTATGTGATTTGAAGTTACAGTTTTTCTTTACATTTTTGCTTCTCCAAAGTCAGAACTGATACAAATACACTTGTGTAAATTTACTTCTTTTTATTTTTTACTTTCAACTTGTGAAGTTGTTTTTATTTCATTTTGAAAATGCTTTACTAACTGTATGTCTTTGTCTTGCATGATGTCCAGGCTTATTCTGTTTATGATCAGGAGATTGGCTACTGCCAGGGACAATCCTTCCTGGCTGCAGTGCTGCTGCTGCACGTGAGTTGACCCAGCAGCACAATCCAGACAATCTGGAGAAACACCAGATGTTGTCAAGCAATATTTTATATACTTCTGAATTTACAGAAGTTAGATCTAATTTTTTAACAATATTTTTATTTGTACCAATTTTTGTGTGATATTGAGAATTTTCTGCCTACTCCTTGTAGTTTGCAACCTATTTTTAGTGGAATGCAGAAACAGGACAGTACTGCCACCTTGTGGTAGTATTTTCCAGGATTGGATCAAAGTTACGAGGGAAAACATTTTTTTGAGACTTTACTCCTTCTTTAATAAAAGTTGTATTTGTCCATTCATTCATCACATATTTACAGTTTGGACATTTTAATTTAGTACTTTCCAGGTCTTAAGAAGTATAGAAAATGAAAAAATATATTTTGAAATTCTATATATTTTTTTACTTTATTTCCTATCCTATTATGTAAATGTCTTCTCCTACCTTAAACTTGTCCTTATTCCTTCTGTCCTTGTGTCCAACCCGTCTATCCATAGTTGTTTACCTCCTGCAGTAACTCCTTGTTTCCTTCTTTTCTTCCTTGTGTTATCTTCCCTCCCTCTTCATGTCCTACCTTCTATGTCCTTGTGTATTTTCTTTGTCTCCTCCTTCCTTCCATGCTACTGTGTCCTTCCTTTCTTCCCTTACTTGTATCCTACCTGCCTTCTGCCCTTGTATTCTTTTTTCCTTCTAGTTTTTTGTTTCTGCAGGTTCCGTATAAAATCCTGACCACTGTATAAATATGTACCATAAATACAGTCAGTAACTTTTATTTTAAGATGAAGATCTATCTTTAAGAACCGTGCATAGTGGAGTTTGGAAAAGTTTATCTTATTTTTTAACTTGAAACTATGTTGGAACCTTGGACTGTAGTTTTTGGAGGTTCAATATTTAAAGCCTGACTACTGCAGAAGCCATTAATTCACAGTGAAATGTTTTATTTGTACTTTGAAAATTCAAAGGTATTAGACATTCATAACTGGATCTTGTGTTTTCTTTAGATGCCAGAGGAGCAAGCCTTCAGTGTTCTGGTGAAGATCATGTTTGATTACGGGCTCAGGGACCTGTTCAAACAGAACTTTGAAGATCTGCACTGCAAGTTCTTTCAGCTTGAAAGACTCATGCAGGTTTGTGCGTCACATTTGCATATCTCAGGGCTGCGTTTCCCGAAATCTTGTGATCGTTTTTGATGGCAATTACTCCCTTGAGCTGTTTTTTTTTTATTTATTTTTTTTTATTTTTTTATTGCGGTCGTTTCCATCTTCTGTTTAATGCTGTTCCTCTCTTCTGTCTGTTTCTATTTTCTTTGGTCTTCATTAGGAGTACATACCAGATCTGTACAACCATTTCCTGAATGTGGGTCTGGAGGCTCATATGTACGCTTCCCAGTGGTTCCTAACTCTCTTCACAGCCAAGTTTCCTCTTTACATGGTCTTCCATATAATCGACCTGCTACTGTGTGAGGTGGGTATCAAAAGAAACTTCATAGTAATAACAATTCAGAGATGTTAGGAGAAACTGCACTGGTCTTACAGGACTATTTTAGCAAGAAACAGAAAAACTGCAGCCATAGGCCTGATTTCATTGATTTACTTAACAGCAATGACACTTTCTCATTTATAGTCAGCATAAAAAGTCTTAAAAACCTGCAGGGGTCAGCTAGACACACATGCAAATATCTGATCTTTTTTCCAATCAGTGAATGGACAATAAGGTCACACTGACAGCAACTTTTTGGTGTTACAGTTTTCTACTTTAATTCTCAGTAAGCTGTTTTTACAAGATGCAAAATGAAAGTTTTAAAAAATATTTTTGTATTTTTTAATGGAGTAAAACTTTGTTTCACAGTTACTGGCCCTGTCATGCCTGACATAACATTTTTTTCTGCTACTTGTATAACTTTTATCAAGTGACATCTCAGGGAAGAAGTCTAGGAAAAACATGTTAAGTACGGTTCATGTTTCTTCACAGTTAAGCTCAAAATCATTCATACCATTTCAAGATTTGGAGCTCATCATTAAAGATAAATTGTCAAAATGCTGGAACATGCAAAAAGCTAGTCATCAGTTATAAGAAGAGATTACTGTAATCCTAATCAATTATTTTTATTTTTTAATATAAAATTGAAGTGAGCACATCCACAGAAGTAAATTTGATCCCAAATGCATTGTTTCATCAAGTAGTTTGTAAAATCAAAAGCTTATTACAGGTATAATTTGATGATGGTGTGATGCTTCAGTAGGCTTTAGAACTAGGAAATCTTAGATGAATGCAGAAAATCTGCTTCTGAGTACACTTCACTTAAAAAAATATATAATAGGGGTTGTCCTAACACAGCAGCTTCATTTAAGGTCCAGTAGAGTGGGGTGAATTAAAAGGAAAATTTTACATTTCCAAAAATTCAATACCAAAGCAGTTGTTCTCAACATTTATTTTTAAATTAAAGAAAACATTTTGTTCTTGTTCTGCACTTTTAATCAATTAATTAATTTCATAAATTCTTTCAGACCAACTTAACCTTGATTTTTTTTTTCAGGGTATTAGTGTGATCTTCAATGTAGCCCTGGCCCTTTTGAAGGTAAGAATTAACTAACAAAAATTCCATCAATAGTTAGGTATGCAAGCATTAACAAAAAAGTTATAACAGAATAGCCAAGCTTTAGGGAAAAGTCATTATTTTGTGTTGTGGTGGATGGAGTGAACATACTTCTTGTTAAAGATTTGTCTCCAAAGTTTAATTTTATCTACTTCTCAGAGCATAAAAAAGTGTAGTAGCAGTTTTCAATTTGGTATTTCAAGTTTCTGTTTCATTAAATATCACGTCTTTTTCCCCAGACGTCAAAAGACGATCTACTGCAGACAGATTTCGAGGGCGCTCTCAAATTCTTTCGTGTCCCCGTCCCAAAAAGGTACCGCTCTGAAGAAAATGCCAAGAAACTGATGGAGCTGGCTTGTAGCATGAAGGTGAGTTTAAATGACCAAAGTGGCTTACGGTGCAGATCAAGTATACATAATTCAAAGAGCTATCTGTACTCTTATTTTATTTTTTAACCTTCATATATGTTTAAAATGTTTAGTTTCATTGTACAAAACTTGTTAAATCCAGCAATGCTGCTCAAATACCACAAGGGGACACTGTGGCGCTTCGTCATGACTAACATAAAAGCAAGAAACACACCAAACACACGTCCCTCCCTTAAACACTCACACCTGTTTCCTGACCTGATTTGAGCAGTATGGCCCAGTTTAGAGGATCTGACTTTGAAGGTAACTTTGGACAGGAACATTTCTTTCCACAAACACTCTGTAAGGAAGCCAACTCCGAGAAAGATTTTAACTTTCTGCTCTTGAGATGGGCAGGTGGGCAGCAGAGGAACCATGTTCCAAAGCTCTTCCAGCAAAGGAAGTAAATCATACCTAACCAAAGCAGCTGTGCAGCTCTGAAGATGCTCCAGTATCCGTCATGAAGGCATCGATTCTAAAAAATAAATCAAAATGACTCTGATATGGGAAGAAACGCTTGATAAAATCAAATATTTACAAATTTTATTGCTTCCAAATTAGATGACACAAATTAGATGACAACTTGACACACTACCAGTGTGTCAAGTTGTCCTCAATTGTGGTTTGGTAATCTGAGAACTGGATGTCACTACAGTGGGACTAAATGGATGGATTATTGTTTACATTACAATAATTGCCGTCAGACTGAATCACTTCTTGGTGTTTGTCAGATGTCATGATATGTTTTTATAGTTAAATAAATCATAATTGTTCACCATGTTTCAAATTTTTCTTCAATTTTAAATAACCTCCAATTTTTATTTTAAACTATACAGTAGGGCTGGGAGATATGAGGAAAATCTAGTATCTTGATATATTTTTGCTGTATCACGATACACGATATATATCACAATATACTTAAATGAGCTCCAAACTAGACTCCTTGCAGCATGATGTCACCCAAGCAAGTTCCCGCCCCCATCTCCCTCCTAGACTTAAATGTAAGCTCATATAAAAAGGGATGCAGTGTTTTGCTATGGACTGTCTACACTATGACTAGATAACAAGGTGAGAAATAAGTTTTACCTAAAAAAGAGAAATAGAGAGTGAGAGGGAAGTAGGCCAGTTATGCTTGACTTTGACAAACTTAACATATAGATGTGTTGTGGAATAAGATGTGTTTTGGTTCAGCTTAAACATAAAAAGGCGACCTACACACAAACTGACTGAGCATCAGTAAAGCAGGTGTTTAAATTAGCTAATCAACCACAGCTGAGTTAGCGTGGCTAATAGCAGCGGCAGCTAATCTAACACAGTGATCACTTATTAATAAAAGCAAAATACACATCAAGACTAAAAGCATAAAACTGCAACGTACTGAATGTTCGTGGGGGAAATGTTTGAGAGTTTTTGGTTCTGAATCCTAATACATAAAGTTGCATTGTTGTCAGTTGCTATGGCAACGAGTCTGCGATTTTGAGTTATTATTCCCATTGCATATCACTAAACGAATCATACCTACATCTCCAGGTTTCATTTTAACGGACCAGTTCTACCGGCTATGAACGGCACGTAAAAGAATAGTCTGATTAGGCGGTGAAATAAACGTGTGACACGACCTTTTGTCGCAATAGTTTTATAACATGTTTCGCAAATTACCTCATTCTCCATATAAAATCCAAACTATTGATCCAGCGCTTTTTCTCTTCGGAACTAAACTAGTTCATCTGATTCCTCTTCAGTTACCGTCTCATTCAGCCGTTCGCCTCAAACTCTCGCTGCCACCATGTTGTTTGTTTTCTCCGCGTAGCGTGATTGGTAGAAAATCTTCAGGATAGGAGGGAGGGCCTAGTGATGCATTCGTAGGGTGTCGGATAAACCATACTCGCAGTGAATTTGACTTCGAAAGTTTATTATTTGAACGACAATTTAAACTCAATGGTTGCGGTATAGCCATTTTAACTATCGTGAACTGAAATTATCGCGATACATCGATAATTCCAAGTCTGATTTTGGATAAATCACTGAATGTCACTGGAAATTAAAAGCACAGTAAAGAAGAGATGAACACTTCAACCCCCTCAAAAAAACAAACAAACAAAAAAAAAAAAACTGTAGATTGGACAAAGCCTGCGATAAACTGTAAGATAACAAGGGATGTTTATTCATATGAACGTAGTAAATTATATCAGCTTCAAGCTACACTGTGTATGTAATGCAATGTTGTTTTTAGTAAGCTATTAGAGAAAGTGATAAAAACAAAAGCCCTGGTCAGATTTTCTGCTTTAATCTTGGACAGAACTATTGTTTCTCATGTTTTACCAACCTAAATGAAACAATACCGCCTGAAAAAACAACAGCCCTAGGTATGAACTTTTTCACCCTCCTTCTGCAGCACTCTGTTCCTTTGTTTCCGCAGTCTTTTTGTTGATTCAGCTTTTGCTTGTCTTCTGAGATCTCATTATCAGCACACGTTGCTGTTTAACAGTAACCTCAGGTGCTATTGGAGCACTTTCCTATAAATAACATTCCACATTTTCAGTCTTACTTCATTTGTTTCAAACTTTAAGCTCCAGTTAACTTTTCCTTGACATCATGGGCTAAGGCTTGCTGCGTCTAACTTGTGCTGAATATTTACGTGTGTATAGCTTTTTGTGTTTTTAGTTTCTGTTAAGTCCTGGGAGACTGCATCTGTTGGCAGGTTTATAAAAATAATTACTCAGAATTAACAGGGATCTTTGTGCACCATCACTGTAACTAAACTAGGACTGTAACTAGTCATTGAATGATTCAAGGATTTCAATTCTTAAAATTCCTCGAGGCAAATTATCTACCTCAAGGCTTCATTAAATTATGTTTTAGTATTTATCACACTGTTTTCCCAATGCTCTGTCCTCAAACGCCTCAGTAGGAAACATCCACTACATTCATCAAGTTTGTTAATTATAAAAAGACGCTTGGTACACTGAAATATCTATTTTATAAAAATGTTTTTACATACTTCAAACTTGAGATTGAAAGTTAATTGTATTATAAAATGCAGTGTTTACTAATGTCTGAACTTAAGGTTGGTTTTTAATTTTTAAAAGTTAGTGTAAAATGAAATTAATCAAAGGAGGCATGTAGGCATGCATCTTTTTTTTGCATAAAAAAAGATGCAAGATAAAATGCATAAATAGAAAAAAGCGTTCATTATGTCCCAGAACATTTGAGGTCTTGCTTTTACCTGTCTTTTAAATACATACAGAAACTGAAAGTTTCTTTGACATTGTTCTTTCCTCTCTGAAGGATAGAAGTGCTGTTACTTCGACATGACAGCCATTTATGACATATTCGCTGATATGATTGGGTTTTTGAGTTTCGTAACACCCGATTGCAGATTTAAAATGTAAAAATTGTCTGATTTAGGCCACCAGGCACTTAATCAGTGAGTCTCATATTACCCAGCATTTCAGCTGCTTTTCATTTCAAAAGTAACTCAAAACTCCTTCCTTAAATCTACTGTTTTTTGTAGTTAAGCACAGTGGCTTCCTCCTCATTCCCATCAAGTTAGCTGGTTGAATGAATATTCTTTCTTCTTCAATGTGTTCCGTTGCTAAGCATTTTTTTTCTGTCTCTTTTTGCTGAAAAAAATAGATAAGTCAGAAGAAGCTGAAGAAATTTGAGAAGGAGTACCACACCATACGGGAGCAGCAGGAGCAACAAGAAGCCCCCATTGAGAGATATGAGGTAGAAATACACACAGAAGGCATGAACCATTTATCCAGGAATAAACCGTCAATGTTGTCTCCTTTAATATCAAAACATTTGACTTACAAAATAAAAATTGCAGTGTAAAGCAGACACAAAGCAGAGGTAAATGCGGGCTACAATCCCAAAATAATTAAATGAGGGAGAAAGAATCAGCTAAAGGCAAAACATAATGGTCTTGCTCTTTTTAAGTTTTTAGTTTTCCCTCTCAGTTGCATCTTCTTGCTAGCTTTATGTCAGCTTTCAGTTTTCAGTCGGTTGTTAATGATATACAAACAAGTTATGTTTTAAACAGTGCAGTGTCCTCTTTCACTATATTTTAACCTCAGTAAACTTTATAGTTCTCTAAAAAAACTGACCCAGGAACAGCAGATTACAGATTCATATGACACTCTTTATGATTAACTTGTTTTCCTTGTTCTGCTGTCTCTTGACTTTTTCTTCCTCTTTTTCTAATGGCTCTTCCCTTCTCCATCTGTTCTCTTCTGTTTCACTTTTCTACTCCTTGGTGTTTTTGTCGTTTATCCTTTTTTCTCATATTTACTTCTGTTTTTTTTCTTGTTCTCTTTTCTCCCTCTCTTCCTGTGTAAAGCGAGAGAATCGGCGTTTGCAAGAGGCCAACATGCGTTTGGAGCAGGAGAACGACGACTTGGCACATGAACTAGTGAGCAGCAAGATAGCTCTTCGGAAAGATCTGGACAATGTAAGCCAACAGAAAAATATGTGTGATGGGATGTGTTAAATTTAGCAGAGGTAATAAATTTGTGGCAGAGTCACAACACAGGTTTTGCTGTTATTTTTTGTCTTAGAACCTGCACAGATTTATGCACAGGGTTTTTGTTGACCTACCTTTAAAATAGAGCATGTACAAAGGAAAGTAGGACAAGCCAAACTTTCAACTATCTTTTCAACCTTGTGGTCTCTTTTTGTCTCGTCTTGTATGTTTATGTTTGCGTCAGGCTGAAGAAAAGTCAGATGCCCTGAATAAAGAGTTGCTGCTGACCAAACAGAAGCTGATTGAATCTGAAGATGAGAAGAGACGGCTGGAGGAAGAGTCTGCACAGGTGAGAGCAAAACTGCTAGGCTTTTCTTCCTTGAGCCTTTGTTTGAGAAAACTTGAAATGACACTTGAAGTATTTCAGTGCTTTATGCACATATAATGCCATTTCTCTGACGAAGAAATTAAGGCAGGTTAATTGAATTTATTTATTTATTACAAATTTATAACAGTCTCTAAATTGTCCTTAAGTACAAGTGTGTGCATGTGCGTGTGGGGGTGTGCGTGCGTGTGTGTGTGTGTGGGTGTGCGTTGGTGTGTGTGTGCGTGTGCATGCTTGTTCGGTGTTATGGTCTGCCTCTTGACCAATGACTACTGCAGATAGGCACCAGTCATTGATCAGATTGCTATCCAGTTATAAAAATAAATCTAGCCACTTCAATACAATGTAATCATAAAAAGCTAGTGTAATTTTATCCAAACTATGACATTGTACAGTGAAATTAAGTTTAAAACTTAAGAGTCCTTAAAAAGTCTTAAGGTCCTGTGCCTGAAATGCCAGCCTTAAAATGTCGTAAATTCATTTTGAAAAGTAAGTTGGCCTTAAATATGTTAATTACGTCTTAAATTTGGTCTAGACTGGACTATTTAATCTTGTATATTTCATGTATTTGTTTTTTTCTCACATTCCCATCAGACAAAAGTTTGAGTCGCACTCAAACATCTTCATTGCGTTCTGTGACTCGAGAACCAGTATTCCACAAAGTATTCCTGGTTCAGAGATGTCAAAACTTCGACTCTCGAGGGCCAGTGTGCTGATACTTTTAGATGTGTTTGGTTCACAAAACTAATAAAATAACAGAAAATGCTGAGCCAGGGGTGCTTTCTATGGGAAAAAAAACCCCAGAGAATATGTAAAACTAACTGCAGCAAAATTTCCAATTAAGACTAAAAATGGTCAGTCAGTGAGAACATATGAGACACTAAGATCATAAAAGTAAGATGGTGCCGTTTGAGTTAGAGTTTTTCATGCCATAAGAATACATCTATATTATATTCTGGGTTTAATAGGGAGCACAAGAAGAAAAACTGAAAGTGTAAAAACATTTTTTCTCCTTTTAATTTTGTTAGATCTTAGAAAACAAACACAACTAAATCTTCTGGCATTATCTCCTAACGTCCAAATTAGAAGGTGAATGGTGGGAAATGTTATTTATGAATAAATTATTGAGAGAGTCAAGACTCTGCGGGTTGTAATCAGCGCTATAAATAACATCAGTTGATTTTAAGCAAACAGTTTATCCTTCAGTCAGGTTGAGTCATTCTGAGGTTGTTCACCTCAGTTATACAAATCATTACAGTTTTCTTTTAAATTACTATATTTTATATTTATCAGTCTATTTTCCATGCCAGCCTTTATGTGCATTATTTGTCTAATCCCTGCAGAATGTATTCAATCATTTGCCTCATTCATTTAAAAAAAAAAAAAAAACTTTTCCCAAGATCTGAAATTTCTATATTATTATGTCCATCTTCACGGTTTTCTTTAAAAGTTGCCAATTCTATATAGTTACTACTACAGGCGATCACTTCATATGAAAACTGTCACTGTTTGATGTATATTTTCTCTGGCTCAGTGAGGAACGGTCCGACCTGCAGCCCTCTGTTTCTGTACTCCAAATGTCTTGTGCCTTGTTGAGTCTGCAGGTGTAACACTCAGTGATTTATGTATTAGCGTGAAGGTTGTGTTTAGGGCAGTGTTGTCACCATCCTACACTATGTCAGTGCTTTTCTGAATTTTATTTACAGTTTTTGGTAGTCATATGTTCTCCTTGGCCTCTGAATTGGTTTGTCTTGTATATTTTTGCCATCTATAGCCACCTAATAATGTCTGTGTTTGTGTTTTTTTGTTTGTTTGTTTTATTGTCTCTCCAGCTGAAAGAAATGTGCCGAAGGGAGCTTGATAAATCGGAGTCGGAGATAAAGAAGAACGGTTCTATTATTGGAGAATATAAACAGGTACAAGCTATTAACCTTAAGTATTTTTTGAGTACAAATGAAGGTCAGAGTATTTGTAGAAAAACCCTTTTTTACATCATTACTAGAGTGTGTCTCTTGTCACAGGGGACTTGAAGAGTTATTAGGGAAGTGAAACTGTAAACCGTCGCCCTGCTTTTGCCCAGGCTTCCTTGAAATGTGCTTTGAATACTTGGTGTTCATAAAATAATTTCTGATTTATGTCAGAATTCACACCAGTTCTGTTTAGTTTGCTTTAATCAAACTTTAGTTTGATTTCTGGAAATTTGGTTTGTTTGAAGAGGTGTCGATGCTCAACTGAAGTCTTTGGTTCATTCGAACATTGCCGTGAGAAAGCAAACTGCACCAGCTGAAAATGGAACAAATGTTGCAATCTTGGTCCCTCAAAGTGAGTCTACCAGACTATCAAGTGTGAAAACAGCCTTAGCTAAAATCATTTAAACATTATTGTTAATATATAAGTAGCTTTTTATAATGGAAAACTGTACAAATATATGTAGCTTCAGTGTTGTGCTCAAGATGTTTCAAATAATCTTGAGCAATAAAGTAAAGGGTACAAAAGACAAAGAAGTCTAACTTCTTGAAAGAAGTGCATGAAGAGACTGGGAATGTGTTAAAATCTTTATAAGGTACTCAGTAGGACATCCTAAAAAGAAAGCAATTCTAGGAAGTCATATTTTTTGCAATAATCTAAAAAAAGTACATCTCTTAAAAATTGTTTGCTTTTTTTTGTATATATTTACTCAACAAACATCCTGAAATACAGTTTACCTCAACCAGCAGTAAAATCAACATCTTGGTTTATTTGCTGAAGAATTTCCATGGATGTAATAATCCAATGTGGCCTCAGGCGGCAGTATTGCTTTCACCATCAGTTCTCAAAGGCATAATTGTGCACCGATATGTAAAATTTCACAGCCCTTTTCAACCCCTAACATGGCAATTCCTAATGCATACTTTTCTTTTGACTTGAGTTTTCTATCAGCTCACTGATTTAGGAATAATTTTACTGTTCTGAAAGTTATAAGTCTGCTTAACTTCTGGTTCAAATAAGAATCTTGCAGGGCGATCTGCTTCTGTTGTCTTCAGGCGCCATACCACAAATTTTGCAGAATTCACAGTTGAATTATTCTCAGAAAGCTGTACTGCAATATGATTTAATATATGGTGTCGCTTTGTCAACGTGCCAAGGAGCCAGAAAAACACATGCATTTAAATATCAAACGGCTTCAAGCTGAACTCGACTAAAGATTGACAGCGACCCAAGAGGAATAACTCATAATGTTTACCAGCACAAAATGAAATATCTAGAGAGCAGAAGCTGCCAGCATTTGGCAGTTTTCATATAGCAATAAGTCTGTGTGTGACTGCTTGGCTCTTTTTCACCTTAGTTAAATCTCAGAAGCACAACAATAATGAGAAGAAAAGATTTTCAACACAAAGCTCCACTTGTTTCTTGTTGCCATGCTTTTGTATTAAAACCAGGCCAGCAAGTTATAATCATTAAGATTTTCTTTCATACTTCATTCAAGTGGCGTTAACAAATCCATCCTGGCTGCATTTATCATAGTTTTTGTTAGTTTAATGCATAACTTATTAGCCCTTGTAACTTTTGGGGTACATTTCCTTTTTCCTTCAGTATAATTCTAATTTCTTTTTTAAATAGGTTTTTGTTGGCTTGACTTTTTTGACCTACACTGTAAATGTATGCAAACCCATGATCTTTTTCACTTTTGTCATTTTACAACCACTGACTTCAGTTCTTTATCAGAATTTTATGTCACAGACAAACAAATTAGGGCAGAATTGAGAAGCGGAAGAAAAAATACGCAGTTTGCAAAATATTTACAAATTAAAATCTAAAATTGTGACCTTCATTTGTACTAATTACCTTTTACTCTGACGTGTTTGTAAATTAAGTGTACTATTATTGTAATTTAATCTCAGAATAGCTAGAGTTGTTCTGTAAAGGCGCCATCGTTTTTGTTAGAAAACATCGTTGGAAAAAAAAACACCAAAGAACACACCAGATAGACCACAAATAATATTGTGAAAAGGTTTAGCAAAAAATGGAGCATATTTTTATGTTCAGCCTCCCTAAAAATATATATATATATTATAGAACCACATTTTGCTGCAAGACAATAAAAACAATAAATTTTGGTCTGATCAGACCAGAGCACCTTCTTCTATAAGCTACCAGAGTTAGACATCTAGACTGGACTTAAACGCTCAGTAACAGACCTATAAATATTTTAAAATATGATACTTTGTAACAGCAGTCAAGTTGTGTTCTTTTATCACACTTGTGAAGTAAAAACACACCTATATTTTTGGATATAACCAGTCCTCAGCTGAACCCAGGTGTAAGCATATTTTAAGTCTCATCTGCCTGAATTTCTCTTCAGATCTGTCACTTAATGTTCAAATATAAACTTGTCCAAATCAAGTGCTATTACGCTCAGCACATGGATCTTATGCAACCATCTACCTTTCTGGCCTACCTTATGAAGGCACACAAAAATAGAAGAAAGACAAATTCAGAATCAGACCTTATTTTCACCTGAGTCTAAAAATAATGGCGGCAATCTCAGATTGACAACAGAAAGCAGTCATAGAAGAGACGGCGTTTGTGTGTCTGCAGTGTGTGAAAGCAGGCTCAGATTGGAAGTGTGTGCGGCTCAGAGCTGTGCTGAGCAGAGAGCTAACTGTGAAAATGGGGCCTTGTCAAAAATAGTCTGCTTTATGACAGGAAGGAAAAGGGGTTGAGAGATGGAGGAGAGAGAAAATGAAGAGTGTGCTGAAGGAGAGAGAGCAGAAGGAAGACAGCAGGCTTCAGTCTGCTGGGATTGACAAGTTGAGGAATGTCCTAAAATAACCTGCATTGTTTTCCAACCCAGATAACTCAAATTATTCTTCAAATAGTACTTTCCTTGTTCGCTGCCTGTAGTTGCCAGGTTTTTTTTTTTTTTTTTTTTTGTAGGATTGGAGCCAAAACAGCTTTGTGTGCTAATTGGCCCTCCAGCACAAGAGGACAGAAAAATGTCTTGTATTGGTGGAGCTAAAAACAGCATCAAGTGGTTCATTGTAGGCTCTTATATGGGAGAGGAGTCAGGGAGTCCAGGTACTGCTGCATGTGCCCAGGATTCTGTTATCATTACATTTAATTTCATTCTCATAGTTTTTAAATGAGGCCACAGCCTTGTCTGAAGGATGGTTACATTTTCTGATCAGGTATTTTATCTGCTGGTACTTAAACTTTATGCATGTTATTAAACATAAGATAAGCAGGGTTTGTACACAGTTTTTAAAAGTCTAGAAGTGTTTTACAGTTCTTGACAGATAGAAAAAAGATAAACAATGAGAGAAAACCATGCTTAAAATTAAAATATTTGTATTTCCAGTATATATTCCCTTTACTTTCTAAAAGCTTAATCCATTTGTGCATCTATTCATCCGTCCACACATCCATTAAGATGTGCATTCATCCATTCATTCTTCCTTTCATTTTGTCCCTCCATCCTTCTAACCTTCCTACCTATGGAAAAGCATAAAATTTTTTCCATAGATTTTGACAGAAAAAAAGTTCATCCTGTAACTCAAACTAAAGCAAGCTAAGCAGCGTGTTCTCCCAGTATCTGTACTGTAAAGCTACACATGCTTCTTAGATGCTTAACTTAATGAAAAGGAGCTTCACGCTCCTTCATGTGTGAGATCAATTATACGGAAGATATCAAGGCAAAAGGTAAACAAAGTTCTGGAAAGAATAAGTTTAGCTGCACAGATAAGACGAGCAAAACAAATCTAATATTGGTGTGACACAGCTGTGGAACAAAATATATCCATCACATGATAAAAATAAAGCATACTACCCTGTTCATCCAGAATTTTAATGAGTGAAATAATCCTGGACAGCTTGGTCGCAGATGGTACAACCACGACAGTCCGTGCCTTTAGACTGACAAGTACCCTGTTCTACACCGGCTTTAAATCCCATCAGAACACATTGTTCTCCTCAACATGTCCCTCTCTGCCCATCCACTAATTATAGAAAACATCTAAAGCACCAAAAAGCAGCTTTGAACAGGAGCGGTAGGGGGAAACAAAGGAAAGCACGATGCAAGCCTGAGTTCCTCATCCAGGGACGAAAAAACCAAAAGATAAAATCGTCCAGATTTGAGCTGAAGGGGGATAACTGTTCAAATGCTGAGAAACGATTGGAAACAGGTTAGAGAGATTGAGGATATGCAAAAAGTGCAGAAAGCTGGAATATGCAGAGACTAATATAAAGTCTCAGAAGTAAAGCACAACCTGCTAACTCACAGGTCAACATCCTGCAAACCAGACCTGCTGGTAAACCAGAATCTGTTGACCCAACAAAGTTGCCTAAAGCTCAAAGGAGAGACTTAACAGGCTATATTGCTAAGAACAAACAGAGATAAAAAGCAAAAAGACAAACACCAGATGGTACTCAAAGCAATAATCTGCAAGTCATCATCTGGAAATTTTGTTTAGTAACAAATTGGCTCACGAGAAACACAAAACTCTCCTCACTGTAACTGGGATCTACAGTTTGCTACTTCTTAGCCTGGTGAGATAAGTGTGTTGTATGCTTTCTCATTCATTCCAATCTTTAGATGATCTGCTGCACATTGTATGCCATTATGTGTAATAAAGGAATGCATTTGGTTCTTTAGCTCTGGGTAACTAACTCTTGAGTACAGTGTCTCTATCAGCTGTTTTTTCCATTATATTTTGTGGCCCAGTGACTATTGTAGTAACCAGGCAAAGAAACGATTTGTGAAACATGCAGATAATGTAGTTGTTTTAAAATTTTTTGGCACAGGAATTTTGAAAGTACAATACTCCCTCCATTATCAGTGGAAAAGGATAGCATGCTGAGGTAGTTCTTGATAATCCCCTGTTGTTGCTACAACAAAAAGGTCCACCGTCATAATACATCACCTTAGTTTGGATAGATCTTTCTGCTCTGTGCCTTGTTTTGCAGGAAGCAGTGGTCCGCTGAAGATAAGACATGAGAAATTCAACTAACTTATTCAGAAGGCAGAAATAGCTTGACCAGAACAAACACTGTCGGTTTAACTGAGCTGCTTGTGTTTCCTATAGATCTGCTCTCAGCTCAGTGAACGACTGGAGAAACAACAGACGGCCACTCGAGGAGAACTGGAGAAAATCAGAGTGAGTTATATATATATATAAACAACATTGAGCACATGCTTGGTCAGTCCTCTTCTGCGTTAAGAGTTTTTCTTAAATATACATAAGTGGTCTTAAGCAGCTGTTCTTAGGACCACTGTTGGATTTTGATGCCTTTTTCTTTTTTTAACTGATATCCAGTGTTTTTCTACCAGGCTTTTTCCACAGGAATGTTTAAGCAACATAATTCTGATTAGTGAGTCTTTCAAGGATAAACCTCTGTTGTGTCTAAATGTAACAAAATATCATCCAAAGCATACATTTAGCTAATTGTTGTTAGTTTCACGTCATAAACAAAACAAAATACAATTATTAAGGTCAAGGGTCCAACACTGTCCAGAACATTGTAGAATTAGTTGGGTTTTTTTTTTTTTTCAAAAAGTATGAAAAATATTTGTATTTCCAGATTATATCTCCTACCCAATTGTCTTGGATTGGATCTTTCTTTCTCTTTCCTCTTGTTCATTCTTTCCCCCCTCTTTTATGTCCTTCCATTTTAGTGCATTATTTGTGCCTCCTTTTTCTTTTCCCATTGTTTCTTCATTTTGCCCTTTCTCATTACTCATGTCTTCCATTCCTCTTTCCTCCTTTCCTCGTGTTCCTCCTTCCTAGCTTATTTACTTCCTTCTTTGATTTCTTAATTCTGTCCTACCTTCCTTCTTTGCATATGTCCTGCCTCTGTTCGTTTCCTCTTTCCCTGTTCTTTCTTTATTGCCTTTATTATGTCCTACTTGAGTGCTTCATTCCTTTCTTCATCATGTATTGCCATCCTTTCTTTCCTTGTTTGTTTCTACACTGTGCTCTTCCTCCTTTGCTAAAAAAAACTTGGGTGATTCCCAAGAGCTATTTGCCTAAAACTGAGCACAAAGTAGATCATCAGCTAAAAGGATGACTCATCCCTCACCTCCTTTTGCAGGTCTTTTCTGTTTTTTTTTTTTTTAAGATATAACACCCATCTACTTTAGATCAGCTATAATTTTTTCATATGCATTGCTTCTTTATTTTTTATGTAGTTGAAATCTGTTGTCCTTCAGTTTTTAAGAACACACTGCACACTGTGCAAAGGTCTGCCACCTTTCAGGGTAATTCCTCTTCCTTTTTATGCTTCTCACTTTTTCATTGATGGAACAAAAGAAATTTGTACAAATAATGTCTTTGAAACTGACTGCTAGTCACTAAGTGCTTAAACATACAATTTGAAGTTGTATGTGTGGATTGTGTGGATTTATGACAAAAACACAGGTTTGGCTAACTGCTTATTAAATGGCGGTACAAGACTGTAGGTTTGCGTTTTCGCATTATTAATCCACAAGATGAGAATACATTTTTGTTACTTCTTTTTGAGTGATCAGATTAACTACAGACCACCAACAATGAGCAGCCATGTTGAAATGTGTGTTTACTGGGTGCAACTCTACTGATGATTCCTGACACAGTTAAGACCCAGCAAACACAGAAGTTCATTGAGCTCAGTGCATAAGCCGCCTTAGAGATCCGGAAGCCTTTAAGTATTTAAACAGTCAGATGTTTGCCTCAGAAAATATTTCTGAATTCAGGAGCAGGGCTGCTGGAGTTTATTTGGCTCCTTCACCCCTGAAAGAGTGACAGTATCAAGCTCCTTCGTCTGAGTAAACCCGAAGAAGCTGAAAGGACACAACCGTTTTTCTCTTTCACTCTTGACTTGGCAGGTATGTGGAGATGTGTGCAGCCATCGCTTTGTGTTCCCTGGCAGTGAAATCAAAGCTTTTTCGGAAAGAATGTGGAATTTGGCCAAGCAGCCATAGCCAGACACCTGACTTCCAGCACTCACACACACGGCTCTCTGACTTTTAGCTCAAACCGTAGCTGGGAGGACGGCCATATTGGCAGAAAGTTCTGTGAAGGCTGCCCAACATCTCCTGAAAAAAGTTTATATCACCAAGGACAAAATGTTTTTTTTTATCCTTTAATTTTGTTTTGTCCTTTACATATGCCCTAACCTGCCATTTTATTAGGTACACCTACATTTTGCATTTGTAATTGCATAGAATCAAAAAGGTCTTGTAAACATTTGTCAGACATCTTTTGAACACAAACTTATTATTTGTCAGTCGCCCACATGGGGGACTTTCGTGAGCTTTAGTGACATTGTGCGTTATAAAGCTTGAAGAAGTCACAAGGAGAGTCTGTGTTAATTTTAGCCTGGATTTGTTTTTATTGCAAGGACTGCGTTAAAGGGACTTAAAATTGTGATTACAATAAAAGTGATAAGTTGCAAATTTCAGGATTTATCATGATGATAAATCAAAACTCTTATAAGAACATTTTCACAATAAATGACACGATGAATGGCTTCTCTTAGTTTGAAGTCTCATAAATGCCTCTTTTTCTGATTATGATGCTCAGGTTTAGCCTTAACATGTGTAGATGGATGCTGTGTGTTTGTCTAATTCACAGTTTGTGCTATTAAGCAATTGAACAGGTATGCCTGGTTTCTACTGGTGTAACAAATAAATAAAATCCCAATTAGGGAGCTTTGGAAGCTGAAAAAAACTAGAAAATCACACAGTATAAATTAGGTATTATTTTGCTCTATTTTGTCAAAATCCATCTGTCCATTTCTCTTTGCATCTGATCATCTATTTGACCATCATCCATAATTTTTCAAACCCTCCATCTGTCAATCCTTCCTTTTGTTCATCTGTTTATTCTGACTGACAAACTGAATCTACCACAAATGCATAAATATTTTGTGATTTTAAAAAGGTTTTCTACTCTAATGATATTATACTACTAAAAGTTAGTAGACAAAGGACAAATCTTGTGATTTGAGCTTTGAACTGGATTTTTTTACTTAAAAAAATGTGTTGAACATCTAAATTGCAGCTTTATGTGATTTAGTTCAGAATTTGTAATAAGACCCTAACAAAGCTTGCCACTGACACTTGAGAAACAATTCCAGCCCAACGCTCTCCTTCTTCATTAGGGCTTATCTATAATTACTCTGCATTTTAATCATATCAAACCACGTTTAAAGCTGTAATGTTGTGATAAAATTCTCATTTCTGAAGGACTCACTTAGCTAAGAGACGCAAATATTGTGGCACACACTTATGTTGAGCTGTGCATTTGAATGTAAACACAGAAATTGAAAATAGCCGGAGTTATTTCCATCCTCTTAACAGTTTTATTTTATTTCTCTCTGATCTCTAAAACGCCCCCGTAGTCCAAGGTTGAAGGCTGTGAGAAGTGTAGCAGTCTTTTCAACAAAGAGGGTCGTGTGCGAGCTGCGGTAACCACGGCGCCCGCCGACGGGACGGAGGAGACCGACGAGGAGAAGGAGGGTCTGAAGAACCAGCTGAGGGAGATGGAGCTGGAGCTGGCCCAGACCAAGCTGCAGCTGGTGGAGGCCGAGTGTAAAATCCAGGTACGGCAACACACACAGCGTGGGGCCAAGTATAACTGGCTGTACACATGTGGTCACAGAGCAATAAAAAAAGACTTACTGGTGGTATTTGTGTTATTTTCTTACACCATCTCCAAACAAGTTGGAGAAGTTTGGTTGCCCCAGCTTAAATTAAATCTCCAGCTCTGAATCCCACCAGCACGACTCCTCTAACTGCCATTGAAGCCAGTATTTAAACAGATGTGTCACAGTTTGGACGGTAGTTGTCTTTCTGGCAGCAAGACACGTTTTGACAGCTTTTAATAAGATGTTCGAGATGATTCTATTAGGAGGTTACAGCTGGCTTTGACATGTGGATGGTGTTTAATTACCTCTTATATCAGGGTTGTTACTGCATATTCATTTCCTTATATCTGAGCTACCTGCCTTTATCTGCCTCTGTGTGTCAACCGCGTAGCAATTAATTAAAAGGCCATGGTCCCGTTCTGTGTGCCTTTATCAGACTGGTGCAGGAGAGGGTCGTTAAATCAAGGAGGAGATTTTCTATTAAACAGATATGATTGATGGAAGAAGAAAATGTGGATCTGATTGGATCTGATTTACGGAAATGAAGACAATAATGTGATCACCAGCATCTGAAGGAGCTTTAGAGGCTGAAAAATGGTTGTAGAGTGAAGTTTTATACATGAATCAGCGTTAGATGATTATTTTGACCTTTCTTGATTTAAGGGCACAATCAGTTTAACTTTTACTCGATCCTGAAATTTTGAATTTTAAAAGATGTTAGGTCTGAGGAAAAAGACAAAGAAGCTCATCACTGTAAAAGAGAAGCTTTTTCAGTATTTGTTGGGATCTTATGTGGAAGATCGACAGAAAGTAGTACATAACCATAAGAAGGAATGAAAATGATACATGGTTTTAATTTTTTTTACAAATAAAAATCTTTAAGTTGTGGCTGGAAGTTGTATTGTCTCTATTTCCCTGATGCCTCTAAATAAAACTAAATCCAGCAGGACAACAGCTATAAACATAAAGCCAGGCCTGAATGATAAGGCTGAACAGTGTATCATGATATAAGCTTTTCATATCAGTCAGTATTTATAATTATTGATTTTTTTTTTTTATATCTGCTAAACTAGTGGCATGACCTTTCCAGTTTTATCCACTATTTTCACTCATGCTGTCGTTTATTTTTAAGCAGCTGTGAGGCACGATGGCAAAACCTTTAACTGCTAATGCACAAGTTACTCAAGTTACTAGGTAACCACAAGTTACCCCCCAAAAATTGTTGCTAGGTAACCAAAGAGTGAGGCAAGTCAGTTGATGCCATCCACCTTGTTTATTATCTATTGAAGGTTGAGCAGCTATAATCTTTACTCTGCCTACATCCCCCAGAATGCTGTGCTGTTCTGGATCAAAGTTCAATCAACATTCTTTGTATGGCATATTCTATCAGATGTATGATCTATTGATATTGCTCACATGTCAATTGTGACATATATTATTATTGATTTATTGTTCAGCACTAATAAATCCACGGTTTCTGTCATTTGGTTTGCATTCCATCTAAATTTGGAAGTCGAGATTTCCAGGTTCTCAGTCAGAAAAGATTTCTTACCAACTCTTAACTGAAAAATGTAGGATGGCTGCGATGCATAAATAGAGATGATAGCTGCACTATTTAGCCATCTGTGATTTTTATGTCATAGCAGGTTAGCTCCAAATACTTTACACCCCACTTATTATTTCAAGGCAAATGCAAACCCAGGACTGTCACATCTGGTCTCTATAACTGCAATCATTTTTTACATGGTTTACCAAAAAATCTCCTATAAACTTCAATCTGTCCATAATTCTGCTGCCAACATCCTTTGTTGAACCTTCCAAGCCAAGCTTAAAAAAATTACTCTTAATATAAACAGCAAGCTTCTACTGTCAATATTAAGGAATTATTTACTCAAAACAAGTTCCTATTTCTTGCTGAAAAGTTACTTGTAAGTTAGTTTTGTCTTATTTCAAGAGTACTAAGATGTTTCCTAGACCAAAAATACTTTGAGTTTGTGTTTTCGCAGTGCTGTTTTAGCAAAGAAGCACTTTGTAGCGTTATGTATATTTTTCCTTCCCAAACAGGACCTGGAGCACCATTTGGGTCTGGCTCTCAACGAGGTTCAGGCGGCCAAAAAGACCTGGTTCAACCGAACGCTCAGCTCCATCAAGACGGTCACCGGCACCCAGGGCAAAGAGACCACTTAACCCAACGACCCGCCATCCGTCCCGTTTTAACAAGACCACGTCTGGAGCTCGGTGTGACTCGTCCCGCTACCTTCAGACCCTTCCTCCCCCAAGAACGTAACGCACACGGCCATAACGTTAACATTAACTGTTAAAAAGCAGAGGATCTCCTCTGTGACTGACTGTGTTACTTGTTTCCTCATATCAAAGTTGTTCTTTTTATTTCCTGAAGTAACTCTCCCAATCGAAACCTTTTAACATCCATGCGAGCAGTGCAGCGATAACGCCCCCCCCCCCCCCGACAGAGACCACGCTCTTCCACCAGGAGGAGAGATGCTTCATTGAGGATTGTCTGTGTACTGCTAAAATGAAAATCTCCACAGTGGGGGAAGCAATGACATCGGGACTGTATCTTTGAGCTCCCTTTCTTCTAAACTACTGGCACAAAACAACAAGTCCCTGTATATTTTATTTTGTTTTGTTTTGTTTTGGTTTGTTTTAGGTACGAGCGCTTATAGACGCCTTTCCAGGACTGAGCTTTTTCTAATTTTCGTTGAACGGTTCTTTCTGTTGGCGTATATGCTAATGTAGCGTCCGACTGTAATGTGTATTTGTTTATGACCGTGAGATTGGGCAGAAAAAAAGGTTTGAAACCATGAATAATTAGCGTGTGTGTGTGCGTGAACTGTTTGAGTGTTTATGGAAGGACAGCGGAAAGAGAAGCACTAAAGCTATGGGTGTGTGCATGCGTGTCAGATTGTCTCATGTCCTTTATTGTTCAAATGTGTACAGAAAAACTGGTGAAGAGAAGTTTGCTGACAAGGCCTTGATCTGAAGGTTGATAACAGAGGTGGGTATAAATATGTAATTTATGGAAACTAAATGGAGTTGTTCTGAGAAGCGACTGCAGCTTGAATCTCCTCGAATTAAAATACACACTTATGGTTTGTTTGCTTTGGATCGTCCACTATGAAGAAACCTTGAGAAGAAAGCTCAAAATCAAACAAATAATACATTTTATTACTCAAATGGTTTGGTGAGTTTGAGTAATTAAAATTTCAATAGTCAGAATGGACAAATTTATAATTCCTACGGCCTTTAAACTCACCGTCAATCCCATTTCATTCTGTCCAACATAGAATGATCAGATGTTTTTGTGTTGGCTGCGATGATCCTGTTAAATGCTTTACATAGAAGTTAACAGTATGTTACATTTGCTGATTGGAGACATTAATTTTGAACCGATTTTGGGTTTTTAATGATTCATTAGAACCAAGTTTTGTTTTTTGGTGGACTAATAACTTTAAAACAAGAAGTGGGTGCACAATTCAGAAATAAATGTGGAGTTTATCTAATCCACACAGGATCAAAATTATACATGCATGCTTAAGTACGTACATATATACACCCCCACTAATAGCTTCAACACGTTTTTATATCAACCAATACAATTTTTGTCATAATTCTGAGCATTTTGCAATTCTTCTTGGCAAAGTTGATATAGTTCATTAAATTGGTTTTTCTGTCACCTGGCGCTTCATTCTAAAGTTAGTTTTTGTGTGTTTGGTATAATTGTTGGAACACCTGCAATTTTGGGAAGTAGTCCTACTTTTTCCATTTCACAAATTGTAGAAGAGATTTAGCATTAATGCTGCCACTGCCATATTTGACATTTAATGGAGAGTTCTTAGGTTTAAAAAAAAGCCTCATGCAACTTTGGTTAAATAGCTCAAACTTTGTCTTGCTTCAAAGAACCTTTTTTTTCTAAGCTCTACTGAGCCAAGAAGATTGGTCAAACAAACAATCCAGAATTATGCCGAAAGATTGTTGTCTCTCTATAACATAAGGGACATTTATAAAATTAAATTCAAACTTCTGCACCCAATTCTTGATGTTCTAAATTTTGTTTGTAGTATAATCATTCTACTCGGGGAAAACAAAACAAAAAAACACGTTCAAATAGATTCTTAAGGGCCAAAACTAGTAGAAAAGTCTTGCCAATCCATGTCTGTAAACTTCTGACCGGCTCCATAAATGCATGTAATTCATAGAGTTCAGATATAAACCTACCAGTCGACCCGATTGTCTATTGAAATGAACCAATATGTTGCAGATGTCTCAATTATTTAATATGTAAATGGTTCAGATCTGCAAGAGCTGCTGGGTGTGGGTAGAAAAAGCATTGAAGTCACTAAAACGAGCAAAATAGCAGCAATACTGATAGAATAAAACTCAAGCAAGTAATTTGATATCTTCAACATCTAAGAACATTTTTTCTGGTTCAAGCGTCGTATCACCATGAGCTTACAAACAGCTGCAATCTATATTTCAACATATTAAAGGAATCATTTTCATTAGCTTCAGTGGAGCAAAATTCTTCAAAAACATTCTCAAATAAATTTGAGTCTCACAGTCAATGTTACAAGTTGCTAAAAATATTTAAGCTCTGAAGACGTTACTCTGGCCACAGACTGCTGTGAATGTGAGACACCTGTCAGCAAGCAGAGGTGCAGCCGCAGCGTGAGGGGAATCGCACCACCAGGTGCAGGTCAGGAGAGGCCAGAGTTCAGGTCAAAAAAGCTCTATATTTGTCCACAGGGCATAAGGGGCCAGAAGAAGCTTCTGTGTGCGATTTAATACTTCGCTGACGGAGGAGCAGAGGCTCAATTATAATCCAGTTTCAAATCCTGCTGAGACCGAACGTTTTTCTTAGCCTGAATGGAACGAACCATTTCTGTAACCTGCGTGTTAACTTGAAAAGTGAAGTCCGATCAGCTGGAATCCGGTTGTGATATTAGACTAAGAAGAAGAAAAGACGTAGAGGAGCATCCACCTTAAAGCACTGGGCTGTAAATAAACATGAAAAGCATCACTATTGAATTTTTTGTTTATGGTTTTTCTACTCTAACTATAACTAATGTTGCCTACCTGTACTCACCTACCTGCTGCTGTGATACAGTTGAATCTACAAAGTTTTTATTGTATTTCTGAATGTTTTTTGTTCTTTTTTTGTATTTTTTTTCCCTTTTTGCTCCAAGCTTCTCAGTCACACTGCTGTTTGGATAACTAAATGCCAAAACATAGCTCCGTCAACCAACATTATCAACGTGTGGAAATTGTAATAGAGTAGACTGCATTGTGTATACTCCATGAATTTAAATATAAAGATATGAACACAAGGATACCTGACTCATTCCTTATATATATATATATATATATATATATATATATGTATATATATATATTTTTTTTTATTTGCTCAAGAGGTGCCATTTTTAAGTAATAAAATCTCAATTGTTACTTTGACCAGGTTAAGCTTAGTGAGGAGTTAAGCAGCTATGTCTTTATGGACACAAGGTTAAAAAAGGAAAGGTCCAGCTTCCCAAAATGAGCCTGTAATGAAACATGATATTTTACATTATATAAATATGTTTGAAGCAGCGCACTTATGATTTTAACACCCTTGAAAACATACTCTGGCTATGTTATTACCCAAGGACCCAAGCAATGTCCAAAGCAACACTCGTTGAAAACCGTTTTGGTTTCCCCTCATGCATTAAAATAAGTGTATCATGAAATCCCACAACCATGGAAACAGAAGTCCTAATTGCTACTTTTCTAACTTCCTGTAGTAGCTATTAGCGTCAGTACTGCAATGCTAATGCATTGCAGCAAAGAGCATGTGCTCTTTGTATTACACCTTGTAATTGGGTACAAGGTGTACAGATTTGGTTTTAGGTTTCATGTTTATAATTTCTGTTCTCTACATAACCCACTCTACAAAACCCTAACCCTTGGAAGGGTTAGGGTTTTGCTTTTGTGAAGTCATTAATTTGGATGCACAACTAGCAGGCTTTGCACATAATGAAGGTCCCAACCTGGATTTGAATCCAGGACATTCTTGTTTCTTTTTTTTTTTTTTTTTTTCAAACCCTACATACACTTAAGTTAACTTTTCATGCAATTATGAACCTTTGTGCCAAGATTTTTTTTCAATTTTTTTTTTAATTTTCTTAAAGCGTGAAAAAAAGGTAGTAAATAAAATTTTTTAACATTTTTTTTATTTTTTTTAGGTGATCAATTGTAATTATCTCCAAATACAAAGTTGTTATTTTAAAAATACATCATTCGTATTGTTTTTTAGGGGTTATCTGATGTCACAATATTTTTTTACCTGCAAGAGTCGTCTACGGTAGATGGAGGGACCGGGTCAGTTGGCATGCTTTTTTGGTCTGTCGGCCATATTGGATTTAACATAAATAATTTCTTGCATTTGCAGCTGATGGCCAGTAGTTCCATCCATCCATCCATTTTCTGTTCACCCTGGTCCCATAATGGGGTCGGGAGGGTTGCTGGTGCCCATCTCCAGCTACGTTCCGGGTGAGAGGCGGGGTACACCCTGGACAGGTCACCAGTCTGTTGCAGGGCAACACAGAGACACACAGGACAAACAACCATGCACTCACACACTCACACCTAGGGACAATTTGGAGAGGCCAATCAACCTGACAGTCATGT